>JAIZAY010000957.1:0-25019 GCA_029531755.1 Holothuria leucospilota
GAACAGTCTGGAGGTCATTCTCAGTCACCAGGCTTCTTTTTTTTTTTTTTTTTTTTTTTTTTTTTCAGTAGATGGGGATAAATACTTACTCGGTTTTAGGAAATTTAAGACACGATGTCTGTACAGACAACCACCTATATAAAGCCTTGGAAGAAACAGTATACGGTTTTTTACAGGATTATATTCGTAGCTGTGACTGTAGAATGCTGGCATTGCTTTTACATTTTGCTACTGCCTCTAGGGCTATATTAGGTCGCCTAACTGTACCTTTTTGATGGTAACCAAGAAGAAAATAGTTTTATGTGTTTCCCCTTGTGGAACACAGTTGGTTCTATCACGGTACATACCGAACGTACTTGCTTTTTAAGTGCATCGAAACGGCACATACAAACAAAAAACAAACTCAAACCGGATCGGACAGGAACATAAAGGCAAAACTATCCACACACCACCAAATCAAACAGAAAATTATGTTCATTACAACAATAGAACCACACACACACACTGACAACCCAAATACCCAACAGACCAACCTCCCCCCGGCCACCCTAAACCAATATTACTACATACCGCCAACAACCCCAAAACCAGACACCAACAACAGGGGCCACGAGGGGTCCGGGGCAGGGTCCACCTGCCACGAGGGGTCCGGGGTGGAGTCAACTTGCTATATTTACAGTATGTACACTATATACACTATTTACACAAAAACAAAAAACTGAACAAAACTGGGCCAAAAATACAGGCACACCTTGCCCAAGGGTGTCCCGGAGGCAGTTGTGGCAAAGGGTAACCTCATTATCCCCACGATTTAACAAGCTCCACAACCGGATGCAGTTTAACGTCCTACCCAGGACAACGTAGCCTCTTTATGCCTTTGTAGCATGTGTCTTTCTGTTGTTCTCAAGATACTATTTAGTTACAAGTTACTTGTGTGCTTTTTAAGTGCATAGAAACGGACACTGTCAAAACAGAAAAACCCCAACCGGACCGGCAAAAACACAACCATGAACTATTTACAATTATCTTACATTAAGCTAGCAAAACAAAATTTTCTGTGGCTAATATACACGACACTCCCAGCCCACCCACCACACAGGACTATTTACAGATAGGAAAACAACATCTACACTGCAGCCCCGACCAACGGTCGAGCGGCACAAGACTGGCAGTGTGCTTTTCACGTACGTAGAAACAAAGGAGAACCCACCACCGGACAAAAACACAACCCTGAACTATCCACAGAACCCCGTACACTGAGCTAGCAAACAAAAGTTCTGTGACAACCATGTACAAAAACACCAAACCCAAGCCAATTACGTAGGACTATTTACAATATTTACAAATTAACTATCACCCGGCCCGCCCGCACTGAAACAAGAGGACCCCAACACCTCCCGAACGTCGACCTTGGCAAACGGACGAAGTCGGCCTCCACCCTCAGCTTAATCTCCGTCCTCACCGACGCCAGGACGACGTCCGCAGGCTTCCCCTCTCCCCCAAAACACAATATTACACCGGTCTCTCCACAAGGCCAGCTTTATGGAGGCCGAAACAAAGGTAAGTATCCCGCGAACACTTGTATTGCATGGCGGGGGTGACAGACCATACAAAGCGCAGTCCTGGCTGACCGCCCAGGTGTTACAAAACGTGAGGCGATCAGCCAGGGCTTGAAACCACTCCCAGAGGGGGGCCACAAAGCCACACTGCCAAAACACATGGGGCACACTCTCCCACCTTGTGCATCCAATGCGGGGGCAAATGCCATCTCCATGACACCACCGAAGGCGCTTGAGATTCGTAACGATGGCGTCGTGTGCGATCCACCACAGGTCACGCCGGCGGTGATCGAGTGACCTGCTGTGGACTACACGCCACACTTCCGGCCCTGACGCATAGCCGTTGGGTAGGACCTGACCAACCAAGTCATCAAAAATCGCCCGGTATTGGTCCCCCGCACTGGACTGCAAAACGTCCCCTACAGTTGACATAATACGGAGTGTTTCCCTCATCTGACAGTATGCCTTCGTTGGCCTCCAACTGTGAGGTACACTGTTGCTAAACAGGTTAGGAAAGAACCAACGGAATGATAATCCACCCCAATAACGGACAAAGTAGGCAAACGGCATCTGGCTGTCGACGGCACTAAAAACACATTTGGTCAGGAGAAAACGGAGCTTCGAAGGAAAGTGCACGAGGCCCAATCCCCCCTGCCTAGGAAACCTGGTACACCACTTTTCGTTCTGGACCAGCTCCGCTTTCCCTGACCAAAGGAAACCTAAACACAGCCCTCTCCAGTCGCACCAGGAAACCCTCTGGAGCGGCCAGAAACAGTGCCAGGGATACCACAAGAGAGGGTAAACGAAACGATTGGACAACTGTTACCTTCCCCAACCAGCGACTAATGTAGCGCTCGCCGAAAGTACTTCAACCTAGGCTTCCACCAGGTCTACTTTCTCATTCCAGGTAAGTGACTAGGGTGAACCGTAACCAAACCATATATCTGCCATTGATTTTTATGGCGTCGTCTTCTACCCATGAGGCCGCGAAAGGCAGTTGTTTCGACCGCCACCTTACCTAGACGGGAGTCCTTTGGTCTTGGTGGGGTTCAGTCTGGCCCCTGTCGCTCTCTGAAAGGTAGGACAGCGTGTCAGTTAAGGGCTCTGAAGGAAGCTAGGGTCGGAGACTACGCATGTGACATCGTCCAGCATACTGGAGGCACTTGACTTCGGCTCCACCGGGTATGTTGAAAGGGTCGAAACAAGGTCAACTTGGACGGCTCTTGAAAGGGATTCACTAAACAATACATAGAGTTAGAGGTGACAGGGGACACCCCTGCCGTTAACCCCACGTTGGACTCTGAACGGATCCGACGGGAGGCCATTAACGATAACCCGAATATATACACTATTATACAGTAAAGAGGTCCATTTAACAAAAACTGGATTCAAATTAAACTTCTTCAAGAATATTAAAGAGGACAATCTCGTGATTAACCAGGTCGAAGGCTTCTCCTGACAGGGGAGACGAGACAAAGCGCAAGGAAGATCACGGCCCATCACATATTCAACTAAGTCCCGCATCAACCCGAGGTTCTGCTGAATACTGTGTCCCCGCACCGCACATGTCTGGAACGAACCTACAAGATCCGGCATGGCCGTGCCTAGCCTGTTACAAAGGGCTTTCGCCAGAATCTTGTAGTCTACATTTAACAAGGTAATTGGTCGCTTGTTTTTCGGTTCTAGGGGGTCTCCAGACTTTGGTAACAATGTTATAACGCCTGTGCGCTGCGAGGGACTCAATGAGCCAGCAAGGAAGGCAGATGCGAATACATCACGGAGATCGTGCCTGACGGTACCCCAGAAGCGTTTGTAAAATTCCACTGGGATACCGTCGGACCCAGGCGCCTTTCCGCCTTTCATCTTCGCCACCGCCTTCCAGAGCTCGTCGACAGTCAGGGGAGAACCAAGTCCATCATTCTGCTCTTTAGAGGGGGTCTTGTCAATATTATCTAATAGGGACCCTTGAAGGTCTACCTCGACATCTGCCCTGGTATAAAGCTGTTCATAGAAGGTCTTAAATACCTCCACGATGTCGAGAGGGTCCTTCTGTACCGTACCGTGGACGTCACGGACTGCTCTTAAGCGGCGATCGATGGCATACTTTGTGACGTCCCGGTAGAATTTGATGGTTTTTCCTCCGCCTCCACACAATGAACACGAGCACGAACATGGGCCCCGTGAAGTTACTTGTGTTGATTTTACAGCTTTACTTGTAGCAGTTAGAAAGAAAAGCTCCTCACAACTCAATGGTGGCGTCTTGGAGATGGCATTTGCCCCCGCACTGGATGCACAAAGTGGGAGAGTGTGTCCCATGAGTTTTGGCGGTGTGGCTTTGTGGTCCTCCTCTGGGAGTGGTTTCAAGTCCTGGCTGATCGCCTCATGTTCTGTAACACCTGGGCGGTCAGCCAGGACTACGCTTTGTATGGTCTGTCACCCCCGCCATGCAAAACAAGTGTTCGCGGGATACTTACCTTTGTTTCGGCCTCCATAAAGCTTGCCTTGTGGAGAGACCGGTGTAATATTGTGTTTAGGGGAGAGGGGAAGCCTGCGGACGTCGTCCTGGCGTCGGTTAGGACGGAGATTAAGCTGAGGGTGGAGGCCGACTTCGTCCGTTTGCCCAGGTCGACGTTCGGCAGGTGTTGGGGCCCACTTGTCTCGGTGCGGGCGGGCCGGGTGATAGTTAATTTGTAAATATTGTAAATATTGTGATTGTAAATAGCCTACGTAATTGGCTTGGATTTGGGGTGGTTTTTGCACATAGTTCAGAGTTGTGTTTTTGTCCGGTCGGGTTGAAAGACAGACAGTCATCCCCCTTAAGTGTATTTTTAGTGTATGTATATCAAAATTCTCAGTTGGTGACTGCTCTTTGATTGACATCAAAGTTTGAAAATTTGAAAGATGCAGAGTAGCTCACATTCCACACAAGGCAGAGAATGTACTTTTATTACATTTTATAGCCTTGTATGCTCACCAGGACATGGCCTTAAGCAATAAAGCAGGTTTATTCTTGCACAAGGAAGAGCCTCATACAGCTATGGGAGGAGCTAGAAGATGCATAGTTAGGAGAATTGGAACTGTCTGGGATCATGAAAATTCCCCTAAGTTCTCCTTTGTTTGGTCGTGCCCGTTTCCATGTACGTAAAAAGCACGCTGAGAGGTCGGGATAGCACAATGGTTAGGTTAGTTTTCGTCGGGGCGAGCGTCTCTCCCCCGCAGGCGTGTACTGTGTTTCCTGTTTGATAGTGTCTGTTTCTATGCACTTAAAAAGCCCAGGCGTTTACTGTGTTGAAGAATAAGGGAATACAAGTTAAAGAAATAGAGATATTGCAGGCGCTTGCCGCCCGCAATACGTTTGACCTAAAGTTCAGGTCTGATGGCAGGGGCGGATTTAGGGGGGGCCCGGGCCCCCCCCCCTTCCAAAAAATTTTGAAGATTTTTTCAACTTCATAAAACAAAGGACAAGGCCCACTTACAATGAAATAGGCATACAGTATGAGATGTGTCAGAGTGAAACTCAAATTTGTCAATTGTTTTCTACCTCAGAAAATAAGTGTTATTTTAAAAACTCTGCCTCTGACTTTCAGCTGATAACATTTTGGCTTGTATTGGCCTCAGTAACTTTCTCTGGGCATAGCAAGGAGTTACCCATTAGCACTGTATTAATGGATTGCTAACTTCAGTCTACTAACGGCCAGGCTCACCTGGAGTACTGCTTCTAATTTCAAGGGAATTTCAGAATTCTTTAATATTTAGAGTACTATTTTTGACAACATCAGGCTTTTAACTATAACTTGCTGCAATTTTACCCTGTAGTGTCTCATTTAAGCCTTGTAATTTATTTTAATGGAATGTACTGTGAATTTAGTGTACAATTAAAAATTCACTAAATTATGAACATTTTCCAGCAATATATGATCAGTTCAAAAATATACTAAAGGCATCACCATTTTGCATCTGAGCAATGGGGAGGGGAGAGCCCTCCCCAGAAAAGCATCTTTCACCTACCAAAAATTAAAATTCACTGAATTATGAACACTTTCTAGCTATATATGATCAGTTCAAAAAAAAAAACCACAGACATCACCATTTTGCATCTGAGCAACCTTAAATTAACAAGAATTTCTCAAAGGGGAGGGGACACCCCTCCCCTTAGACCCCTCCTCCTGGATGCCGATTACTCATCACATGCTTTGCCACCTATCAAAATACCCTGGCACTGCCCCCCGGGGACACCCCTCTCCTTAGACCTCTCCCCGGGACTTTTATACAAACCACTATGACCTGGGCCCCCCTTTTGCCAAATCCTGGATCCGCCACTGGATGGTGCCCTTGTTAAAGGTGTGTCTTGCCTGAAGGGAGTAGAGGGGCTCACTCTTACCCCATATGATCGCTCTGTGGCGGTGACAGTGTTATACCTGAACTTTGAGGTCCACCAGCGCCTGGTTGCGAGGGTTCTGAGGCAATACGGAACTGTCTCTGGCATGCGGTGCTGCAAATATGGTTCGGGCGAGTTGGCTGGAAAGAGGCAGTGCCGTATGGACTTGGATAGGGACATTCCGTCCTTCCTCTTCATGGCAGGTTCGAAGGCCCACATAAGGTACTTCGGGCAGCCCCACACCTGTTTTAAGTGTGGATAAGAGGCACAAGCCAGGTCTTGTCCTAAGAGACGTTGTGACGTTGACAAGGCAGAGTGCCCCAACGAGGTGCGGTGCAACCTTTGTGGAGAGGAGGGACATGTCTCTGGTGCGTGCCCCACATCGTACTCTGCCCATGCTAGTGCGGATGTGGAGCAGGCACCTGAACCCTAGCAAGCAGGCCCAAAATATTCCACCCTGGAATTGGAGGAGGCAGCACAAGAAGTAGAACAGGATTTCCTCGCCTCAAAACAGTGTGAGGGGGTACTGCGGCTCCCAAGGCGGACTCACCATCCTCCCCACCAACACCAGTGGAAGCTGATAGGATGGCAGTGGAGGAGAACCTCCAGCTCTCCTCAGACTCGGAGTCTGCTATGTCAGATAGTGGGGAGCCTGCCTCAGAGCCTCCTCCAAAGGATCCACCTTCTGGGGAGGGCTGGTTTGATTTATGTGAGGGAGAGGAGCCTTCATTGAAGAGGTCAGCCTCAGGCGGGGTGTTAGACCAGGGGGTTCACCATTCTGAAGACCCCTCACCGAGTTCACAGAGTAAAAAGGTCAGGTCCCAGGTAGATACTGTAGTGTATCATGATAATTCTGTAAGTGCGGCCTCGATATATAGTTGTTGTTCTACATGTGACAATAAAGTGTTTGCAACCAAAGTTGTCTGTGATTTGATTCTATCTCATGGATCTCAGCAGGGAGAATGCTACATCTGGCGACGAGGATTAATTAAAAGTTTAATCTGACGATCCGGAGGATAATTATGGCAACTAAACTTGACGTTGGCCAAATACCGCAATTTGAAATAGCGGGAGATGTAACTAGCTTATCACCAAGATGGCAACGCTGGAAGCGTACTTTTGAGTATTACCTTGTAAGCAAAGGTGTGACAAATGACGGTCAGAAACGTGCATTACAATTACATTCAGCCGGAATGGCAGTATAGCTTTTTACGTACGTAGAAACGGGCACGAAGAAACAAAGGAGAACTTAAACCTGACCGGACAAAAATACAAAGGTAAACTATTTACATAATTCTGTACATTGCGGAATGGCAGTTCAAGATATCTTCGAAACCCTGGCAGACCCTGGTTAAACTGAATCCGGTTGTGGAGTTTGTTTAAACGTGGGAGTAATGAGGTTACCCTTTGCCACAACTGCCTCCGGGGCACCCTTGGGCAAGGTGCACCTGTATTTGCCCGATGCTTTTTAAGTGCTGTTGCCTTCGGGCGTGCTGTTGCCTTCGGGCGTGCTGTTGCCTTCGGGCGTGCTGTTGCCTTCGGGCGTGCTGTTGCCTTCGGGCGTGCTGTTGCCTTCGGGCGTGCTGTTGCCTTCGGGCGTAGTGTTGCCTTGAGTGTGTGGTGGATTTGGGTGTGTGGTCTTTGTGGGACTTTGTTTTGGGGTTCTTTGTTGTGGTTGGGCTGGAGTGTTGTTTTGGGGTTGGCTGCAGTGGCAGTACTAAATCTCAGTAGTAACAAAGACTCTTTTGTTCCTTGTTGCATGGTATGTGTAGTCTGTATGACATTGTGTTCGTGATCCGTCAGGGCTTTTCTTTGGGTTTTGGATTATCCTTTAGTTTGTCAGTGCCTGTTTCTACGTACTCAAAAACCTCACTGGAGAAGATACGGCGGGGGAATATGAGAATGCCATGAGAACTTTGGACGCATATTTCAAGCCCAAACTCAACATTCCATACGAGCGCCATGTGTTTAGACAAATGTGCCAAACAGAAGCAGAATCAACTGACCAGTTTGTGGCGAGATTGACACGCCAGGCAGCAAACTGTGATTTCCAAACAACGAAAAATGATCAAATAAGGGACCAGTTGATTGACAAATGCAAATCATCAGAACTGCGCCGAAACTATTGGGGAAAGGAACGACCTTAGACTTGAAAACGGCACAAGAAATCTTAAGGTCAATGGAGGCTGTCAGCATACAACTTCAGCACATGGAGAAATCCAGTAGTAACGCTTGTAACCCGAGCACAGAATCCGGTAACGTGAGCAGAGTGTCAACGCGGCCGAGTAATACGAGTAACCCTGGGAAAAGCAAAACCAGCCGAAAAGGAAACTGTTACCGCTGCTGACGAGATGGACACTTCGCAAAAGACAAAGACTGTCCAGCTAGGGACAAACAGTGCAAAAAGTGTGGTCTAATGGGAAATTTTGCTATATGTTGTAAAACTAATCCAAGAGATGGTAAGTCTGGAAAGGGGAACGTCGACAGACATAAGCCTCACCGCCAGTCGCGGAAACAGTACCAGTGGCACAAATCCACGATCGTCTAGTGAGACAGTGAGTTACGTAGAACCCAGCAGTAGTAGTATTAGTAACACCGCATCGGGCTAACTATTTGTTGTCGAAGAGAAGAGGAATCCAGTGCAGTCTGGTATACTTGATATTGTCGCAGGTGGAGTTAATTTGTCAGTGATGATAGACTCTGGAGCTTCATGTAACATCATTGACATGGACACATGGACTCAGTTAAAAGAAAGAAAAATTCAATGTAAGTCAGAGAAAGTTAACAAAACACTGTATCCATATGGTAAGTCAGATCCATTAGACATAATTGGTAATTTTTCAACATATGTGTATTGCAGGGAACATCAAAGCAGAAAATGTTGGATTCTTTGTAATGAATGGGGTAGGCCAACCACTCTTAGGAAAAGAGACAGCTGAGGATTTAAAGCTTTTGGCAATTGGGTACAACGTGAATAAGGTTGATGGTAAACAAACCGAGGAACCTGAATTACAGGTAGAGTTGGTTATCCAAAGCAGTTCCGTGAATGCTTCAATGGGGTGGGAAAATTGAAAGGATATCAGGCAAAATTACACATAGACCCAGAAACAAAACCTGTAGCTGAAAAAGCTAGAAGAATACCATTTGGGTTAAGAGACAAACTTGATAAGAAATTGGATGAATTGTTGTCTAAGGATATCATAGAGTTGCTTTTTACGTGCTAAAAACGGACACGGCCAGACCGGCGAAAGGATCACTACATATGGCCAACAACCAAAAAACCGAACACCAACAACACAAACCACCGAAATCGCCCAGATAACCAGACCGAATCCCTCGACCAGCGAGGACACTCCAGCTCCGGTACGGCTTCTTGGAGTCTGTTACCACCAACAGAAACCACCACCACACCCACCACCAACGACCCAACAACACAATCTCAAAACAACACACGCCCAAAGGCAACAACACGCCCCAAGGCAACCACAGCGCAGGGGGACATGGGGGGGGGGGTCCACTTGTTACATTAAAATCACTATTTACAGTTTACTTACAGTATATATACAACTATCTACACGTAACGAAAACAAAGCTTCCCAAAGAGATCGAACGAGCCCGGCAGGGGATCGGGCGCTTTTTAAGTGCATCGAAACGGCACATACAAACAAAAACAAAAACTCAAACTGGATCGGGCAGAAACACAAATGCAAACTATTTACAAACAACTAAATCAAACAGAAAATTATGTTCATTGCAGTAATTGAACTATATGTACAGATACTTACATACACATATATACATATTTACAACATATTTACAACCAAGCACCTCACAAGCCACCGACATACAAACACAGCCCCATTTACAAATTACAGTAGTTCCATATTTACAAACAAAATCAATATTTACAAGTTGACTACCACCCGGCCCGCCCTCACCGAAACAAGCGGACCCCACCGCCTACCGAATGCCGATCTTGGCAAACGGACGAAGTCCGACTCCACCCTCAGCTTAACCTCCGCCCTCACCGACGCCAGGACGACATCAGCAGGCCTCCCCACCGCCCTACAAACAATGTTACATCGGTCTCTCCATAAGGCTAGCTTTATGGAGGCCGAAACAAAGGTAAGTATGTCCTGAACACTTGTATTGCATGGCGGAGGTGAAAGACCATACAAAGCATAGTCCTGGCTGACAGCCCAGGTGTTACACAACGTTAGGCGGTCAGTCAGGACTTGAAACCATTCCCAGAATAGAGCCACATAGTCACACTGCCAAAACACATGTGACACACTCTCCCACTTTGTGCATCTTGTGCGGGGGCAAATGCCATCTCCAAGACGCCACCGAAGGCGCTTGAGATTAGTTACAATGGCGTCATGTGCGATTCGCCACAACAGGTCTCGCCTGCGGTAATCTAATGATCTGCTGTGGACTACACGCCACACTTCCGGCCCTGAAGCAAAGTGGTTGGGTTGGATCTGGCCAACCAATTCATCAAAAACAGCCCGGTATAGGTCCCTTGCACTTGACTGTGAAACATCCCTCACTGTTGACATAATACGGAGCGTTTCCCTCATTTGACTGTATGCCCCCGTGGGTCTCCAGCTGTGGGGTTCACTGTTACTAAACAGGGAGGGAAAGAACCGACGGAATGATAATCCCCCCCCCCCCCCCAATAACGGACAAAATAGACAAAAGGCATTCTGCTGTCCACAGCACTGTAAACACACTTGGTCAGGAGAAAACGGAGCTTGGAAGGAAAATGCACAAGGCCCAACCCTCCGCGCCTAAGATCCTGGTATACCACCCCTCTTCTAACCAGCTCCGTCCCCCAGGCCCTAAAAAACAAAAAACAGCCCTCTCGAGTCGCACCAAGACACGCTCTGGAGCAGCCAGAACAGTGCCCGGATACCACAAGAGAGGGTAAATAAAACGATTGATAACTGTTACCTTTCCCAACAGGCTAATGTGGCGATCGCCGAAGTCCTTCAACCTAGCCACCACTAGGTCCACTTTCTCATTCCAGGTAAGTAACTCGGGTGAACCATAACCAAACCATATACCATTGATCTTTATGGCGTCGTCTACCCATGATGCCGCAAAGGGCAGTTTTTTCGACCGCCACTTACCTAGACGGAGTCCTTTGGTCTTAGTGGGGTTCAGTCTGGCACCTGTGGCTCTTTGAAAGTTAGACAACGTGCCAGTAAGGGCCCTGAAGGAAGCTAGGTCGGAGATTACGCATGTGACATCGTCAGCATACTGAAGGCACTTAACTTCAGCACCACCAGGTATGTGAAATGGTGGAAACAAAGGCTCAACTTGGAAGGCTCTTGCAAGGGATTCACTAAACAATACATAGAGTAGAGGTGATAGGGGGCACCCCTGCCGTACCCCACGTTGGACTCTGAAGGGGTCCGACGGTAGGCCATTGACGATAACCCGACTGTATACGCTATTATACAATAGGGAGGTCCATTTAACAAAAACTGGATTTAAACTAAACTTCTGCAAAATTTTAAAGAGGAATCCGTGATCAACCATGTCGAAGGCCTTTTCCTGATCGAGGGAGACAAGCGCACATGGGAGATCACGGTCCATCACATATTCAACTAAGTCCCGCACCAACCAGAGGTTCTGCTGAATACTGTGTCCCCGCACCGCACATGTCTGAAAGGACCCTACAAGATCTGGCATAACTGTGCCTAGCCTGTTACAAAGGGCTTTCGCCAGAATCTTGTAGTCTACATTTAACAGGGTGATTGGCCGTTTATTTTTAGGTTCTAGGGGGTCTCCTGACTTGGGCAACAAAGTTATCACGCCTGTGCGCTGCGAGGGGCTCAATGAGCCAGCAAGGAAAGCAGAGACGAATACATCGCGGAGATCGTGTCCAACGGTACCCCAGAAGCGTTTATAGAATTCCACCGGAATACCGTCGGACCCAGGCGCCTTTCCGCCTTTCATCTTCGCCACTGCCTTCCAGAGCTCGTCAACAGTCAACGGGGAACCAAGTTCATCGTTCTGATCTCTAGATGGGGTCTTATCAATATTATCTAACAGGGACTTTTGAAGGCCTTCATCGACATCTGCCTGAGTATATAGCTGCTCATAGAAGCTTTTAAATACTTCTACGATGTCGAGAGGGTCCTTATGTACCACACCGTGGACGTCACGGACTCTTTTTATGCGGCGATCGATGGCATACTTTGTGACGTCCCGGTAGAACTTGATGGTTGGTTTTTCCTCTGCCTCCACGCAATGCACGCGAGCACGAACGCGGGCTCCGTGTAGTTTTTCATCAAGATACTGCTGGATTGCATGAAGTGCGGAGGGGTCCCCGTTCCTCTCCCTAGAGCAGAGCGAGAGGAACTCCTCCCTTCTTCGACGAGCTCTTGCTACACAGTATTCAACTGTAAAATGTTTGATACGGGACTTTACGTCGTCCCACCACTCTAAATCTGTTGAAAAGGCAGGCCTCAATGTTCGCCACCCTTCGTACCTGGCCTTAAACTGTTTGCAATATTCAGCCTCCGTTAGAATATCTGTGTTCATTTTCCAGAACCCCCTCCCTGCTGGCCATGACTCTGGGGGTTGGAAGGAGACAGTAACTGCATCATGGTCCGAAATTGGACATGCCACATTTTCACAATCACTCGGTGACAGAGCAGGTGGAGAGTACACCCGGTCCAACCTTGAGGCGTCCGTGCCATCAGGGCGGTGCCAAGTGAACACGGCCAAGCCGGGATGTTGCACTCTCCAAACGTCAACCATGTCATGATTCTTTGTGAACATGTCCAATTCCGCAATGCCGACACAACAGCTCGAAGATGTGTGTGTAGACATTCTGTCGAACTGTGTGTCGGGAACGCAGTTAAAGTCTCCGGCTAGGATACAAGGGGCACAGCCAGGAACGAAGGATGGAAGGGTAGTAAAAAAATTCCTTCTGTCTGTAGGCTGATTGGGTGCGTAAACATTACATAGGATGAAGCTCCCGCAAGGATGTTTTACGGTGATGCATATCACCCGGCCCTCATGATCATGATCAACTTTTCCTACCAGGGAAGTCCATCTGGATGAAACTAAAATAACAGATCCACAGGAAGACACGGAACCAAAGGAAGCGTGCAAACCCCCACCCCATTCATAGGACCAGGTGTAGACGTCGTTCTCATTAACAATGTGAGTCTCCTGGAGGAAAACGAAGTCCACACCTAGTGATTTGCAAAATTGGAATATTCTTGACCGCTTCCGACTGTCCCTCATGCCATTGACGTTTAGGGTCATGAGGGACAGGGGGTCAGTCATGGTGGGATAGGTAAACTACACATCTGTCTCTGACCTGGCCTTTTTATTCTTACATGGACTCGGTAGTGGTGGACCAGAAGAATGGATCCCCTCCACTGACTCCTCACCTGAGGCCGACCTTTTTAATTTGGACTCTGTTTCAACACCCTCACACAAATCAAACCAGCCCTCCCCCGATGGTGGTTCCTTTGGTGGAGGCTCTGAGGCAGGTCCCCCAGCATCTGACATGGCAGAGTCAGTCTCCGAGTCTGATGAGAGTTGAAGGTCATTCTCCACTGTTAATAATCCAGCCTCCCCAGGTGTTGAAGAGGAGGACGATGGAGGGCCTGCCTCAGGGGTCCCAGAGACCCCTTCACATTGTTTAGCAGCAAGGAAATCCTGCTCCACCTGATGTGCCACCTCATCAGGTGAAGGGGACCTAGGTTCCTCCACCATAGGTTCTGGGCCTGACTGCGAGGGTTCATGTGCCGACCCCACATCCGCACTGGCACGGGCAGAGTACGAAGTGGGGCAGGAACCAGAAACATGTCCATCCCCCCCACAGAGGTTACACCGCACCTCGTTGGGGCACTCGGCCTTTTCGTGCCCCACCTGCAGGCACTTGCCACAACGTCTGTTGGGACACGACTTGGCTTCGTGCCCCTCCTCTGAACACTTAAAACAGGTGCGGGGCTGCCCAAAGTATCTTATATGGGCTTTGGAACCCCCTATGAAGAGGAAGGACGGTATTTCCCTCTTCAGTACCATACGGAACTCTCTTTCCGTTCAAGATGCCCTTCAGCTCACCTTCCTGGTAGGTGACCCACCGCATATCGGAGACAGTTCCGTACTGACTGAGAACCCTCGCCACCAGGCCCTGATCGACCTCAAAGTTCAGGTACAGAACTGTCACCACCACAGAGCGATCATATGGGGTGACAGTAAGCCCTTCCAGCCCTTTAAGGCGAGACACCCCCTGAATTCGGGCAGCATCTGACCTGAACTTTAGGTCGTACGTGTTGCGAGCCGCAAGCGGCTGCAACATCTCTATTTCTTTTACCTCCACACCATTGTTCTTCAACACAGCAAACGCCTGCGAGGGAGAAACGCTCGCCCCGGACGAAAACTCTAACTTAACAATTGTGCTATCCCTACTTCCGGGCATAGCAGCAGTTGTGTGGCTGGAGGCCACGGAATGAAAAGAGGAAAAACCTCAGAACTAGTTTTACAAAAGGACAAAAAATAGGATAAAGTAAGAAACACAAGCTACACAGAAACAAGGTGAGGTCGCAAACAAATGGACACGACCAGACCTACTTATTAACTACAACACAAGCACGCTATAAGGTTTTATGCACAATTGCAATAAATAGTACAGCTATCACACAGTGATACAAGTTGAGCACGGCAAAAAGACGAGAGCGAAACGAAAACACGTCTGCTCTCGTCGAAGACCAACACAAATACTAAACAAACTATACATACCGTGCAACAGGAAACAAGAGTCTTTGTTACTACTGAACTCCAGTAACTGCCACTGCCGAGCTTTTTACGTACGTAGAAACGGGCACGAAGAAACAAAGTAGAACTTAAACCTGACCGGACAGGAACATAAAGGCAAAACTATCCACACACAACCAAATCAAACAGAAAATTATGTTCATTACAACAATAGAACCACACACACACTGACAACAAAAGATACACCAGGTCTTCGACGAGAGCAGACGTGTTTTCGTTTCGCTCTCGTCGTTTTACCGTGCTTAACTTGTATCACTGTGTGATAGCTGTACTAATACTATTTATGGCAATTGTGCTTAAAACCTTATAGCGTGCTTCATACTAAATTTTGTCTTTTGTAACACCTGGTCAGAGTTTTTTTTCTTTTCATTCCGTGGCCCCGAGCCACACAAACTGCTGCTATGCCCGGAGGTCGGGATAGCACAATTGTTAAGTTGGAGTTTTCGTCTGGGGTGAGTGTCCCTCCCCCACAGGCGTTTACTGTGTTAAAAGACAATGGTGTCGAAATTGGAGAAATTGAGATGTTGCAGGCGCTTGAGGCCCGCAACACGTATGACCTTAAGTTTAAGTCTGATGCTGCCCGTGTTAAGGGTGTGTCATGCCTGAAGGGGGTAGAGGGGCTCACTGTCACCCCATATGATGGCTCTGTGGAGGTGACGGTGCTTTACCTTCCCTTCGAGGTCGATCAGCGCCTGGTTGCGAGGGTTCTTAGTCAATACGGAACTGTCTCTGAAATGCGGTGGTGTAAATAAACTGTGGGTGACTTGAAAGGTATATTTAATGGCAAGAGACAGTTCCGTATGGAACTGGTGAGGGACATTCCATCGTTCCTCTTCATAGGGGGTTCCAAGGCCCACATTAGGTACTTTTGCCAGCCCCGTACCTGTTTTAGATGTGGAAAGGAGGGGCACGAAGCCAAGTCGTGTCCCAACAGACGTTGTGGAAAATGTTTGCAGTTGGGGCACGGCAAGGCAGAGTGTCCCAACGAGGTACGGTGCAACCTCTGTGGGGAGGAGGGACATGTGTTTGGTGCCTGCCCCACATCGTACTCTGCCCATGTCAGTGCCGATGTGGGGTCGTCACCCGAACCCTCGCAAACAGGCCCACAATATTCAACCCAGGAATTAGAGGAGGCGGCACTTGAGGTTGAGCAGGACTTCCTTGCCTCCAAGCAGTGTGAGGGGGGTACTGGGACTCCTGAGGCAGACTCTCCGCCATCGTTGGCAGCGGCACCCGGTCAGGTTGAAATAATGACATTAGAGGAGGACCTCGATCTGTCCTCAGACTCGGCGATGTCGAATGGCGGGGAGCGTGCCTCAGAGCCTCCTCCAAAGGATCCACCTTCGGGGGAGGGTTGGTTTGATTTGTGTGAGGGGGAGGGGCCAGAGTCTGCACTAAAGAGGTCGGCTTCAGGCGAAGTATCAGACAGGGGAACCCATCACTCTGGGACGCCCGTACCGAGCCCACGGATTAAAAAGATAAGGTCCCAGTCAGAGTATTTAGTGTGAATGGTTTTGCCATTGTGTCCCCGTTTTCTTGTGGGGTTTCTGTTCTGTTTTTTCTGTGCCCATGCATGCCAGAAAGTTTTTTTAATAGTTCAGTGTAAATAGGTTTGCTTTGTTCCACATTAGGTCCGCCCGGCTACAAGCATGTAAAGAGAATATCACATTGTTAATACTGTAAATAGTGGGGGTTGGCCACAGGAATGCTGGCCTGGTGTGTATAGTTGTCCTTGTGTTTCATGTCACGTCCGGTGTTTTGTTCCGGAGCACCCATAGTTCCAAAAAGCATTGAACAGACTCAGCCTGAACACTCTTCTGTTGATGTAAATGGGTATGTAAATAGTTTTGCCTAGTGAGATTGTAAATAGTCCTATGTAACTGGTTTGGGTTCGGGGTGGTTTTGTACATAGTTATCGCAGAAATTTTGTTTGCTAGCGCAATGTACAGAATTCTGTAAATAGTTCACCTTTGCAGTTTTGTCCGGTCAGATTTGAGTTCTCCTTTGATTCTTCGTGCCCGTTTCTACGTACGTAAAAAGCTAGCTGTACATAGTTATCACAGACATTTTGTTTGCTAGCGCAATGTACAGAATTCTGTAAATAGTTCATCAGAGTTATGTTTTTGTCCGGTCAGGTTTAAGTTCTACTTTGTTTCCTCGTGCCCGTTTCTACGTACGTAAAAAGCTCTCACACTGACAACAACCCAAATACCCCCGGCCACACTAAAAACAAAGCCCCACAAAGACCACACACCCAAATCCACCACACACCCAAAGACAAGCATCAAGTAGTGAGTAGCCCAACAAGAGGTGATAATATCTTGGATTTGCTTTTTACGAATATCCCAACTCTTGTCCAGTCTGTTAACATCTTGCCTGGCCTTGCTGATCATGATATTGTCTCCACGGAAATTTTAACATCTCCCCAGAGAGTCAAGCTACCTCGTAGAAGGGTGTTCTTATATAAAAAAGGGAATTTTGACCTTATTAATGACGACCTTAAACTCTATATGAATTCCATCAGCAGTGAAATGCTTGTATCTATGTCTGCAAATCAACTCTGGATGGGTTTTAAATCAATCTTAGTCAAGGCAATGGACAAACATATCCCTTCAAAGATGTCTCGTCCAAACAGCAGTGTTCCCTGGTTTCATCAAGATCACAAGCGCTTAGCCATCCACAAGCGTAAGGCTTATGATAAAGCTAAACAAACTGGCTCCTTGAGTGACTGGGAGGTCTATAAGAACATTAGGCGTCTCTTGGACCGCTCTTTGAGGAAATCTCGTAGCACCTATCTGCATAATGTTGGCGAGAATCTAGCAACAAGTAACCCAAGACCCTTTTGGAGATACATCAAAAGTTTGAGACAGAGCGCTGATAGGGTTTCCTCGTTAAATTGTGAACACAATATTGCTATCTCGGCCATTGATAAAGCTAACACCCTGAATAACCAGTTCCAGTCAGTATTTTCCGTGGAAAACTGTGACAGGATGCCTGAGATAGCCAGTCCTTGTACTCAAACCATACCAAGAATTGAAGTTTCTACCCAAGGTGTCCTAAAGCTCCTGGAGGATTTAAACCCTCAGAAAGCACCAGGACCGGATGGATTAACCCCAAAGGTTTTAAAAGAGTGTGCTAAGAATGTTGCCCCACTGTTACAACAAATTTTTCAAAAGTCCGTCGACACAGGAGACTTACCGGAAAATTGGAAGCAGGCCAATGTTTCTCCAATTTTTAAAAAGGGTAACCGCTCCGACCCAGCGAATTACAGACCTGTTTCGTTAACATCGATTCCGTGCAAACTTCTGGAACATATTATCTTCACTAGTATTATGGCTCATCTGGAAAAGCATAACATCCTTAACGATGAGCAGCACGGCTTCCGCAAGGGCCGCTCCTGTGAAACCCAACTTGCCCTAACTACAAATGACCTTGCCAAAATTTTAGATAAACAAGGTCAGGCTGACGTTATAATTATGGACTTCAGCAAAGCTTTTGACCTAGTACCCCACCAAAGACTGTTGTTAAAATTAAGGCATTTTGGTATTTCGGGCACTCTTCACACTTGGATCAAGAATGCACGCGAGCACGAACGCGGGCTCCGTGTAGTTTTTCATCAAGATACTGCTGGATTGCATGAAGTGCGGAGGGGTCCCCGTTCCTCTCCCTAGAGCAGAGCGAGAGGAACTCCTCCCTTCTTCGACGAGCTCTTGCTACACAGTATTCAACTGTAAAATGTTTGATACGGGACTTTACGTCGTCCCACCACTCTAAATCTGTTGAAAAGGCAGGCCTCAATGTTCGCCACCCTTCGTACCTGGCCTTAAACTGTTTGCAATATTCAGCCTCCGATAGAATATCTGTGTTCATTTTCCAGAACCCCCTCCCTGCTGGCCATGACTCTGGGGGTTGAAAGGAGACAGTAACTGCATCATGGTCCGAAATTGGACATGCCACAACTTCACAATCACTCGGTGACAGAGCAGGTGGAGAGTACACCCGGTCCAACCTTGAGGCGTCCGTGCCATCAGGGCGGTGCCAAGTGAACACGGCCAAGCCGGGATGTTGCACTCTCCAAACGTCAACCATGTCATGATTCTTTGTGAACATGTCCAATTCCGCAATGCCGACACCACAGCTCGAAGATGTGTGTGTAGACATTCTGTCGAACTGTGTGTCGGGAACGCAGTTAAAGTCTCCGGCTAGGATACAAGGGGCACAGCCAGGAACGAAGGATGGAAGGGTAGTAAAAAAATTCCTTCTGTCTGTAGGCTGATTGGGTGCGTAAACATTACATAGGATGAAGCTCCCGCAAGGATGTTTTATGGTGATGCATATCACCCGGCCCTCATGATCATGATCAACTTTTCCTACCAGGGAAGTCCATCTGGATGAAACTAAAATAACAGATCCACAGGAAGACACGGAACCAAAGGAAGCGTGCAAACCCCCACCCCATTCATAGGACCAGGTGTAGACGTCGTTCTCATTAACAATGTGAGTCTCCTGGAGGAAAACGAAGTCCACACCTAGTGATTTGCAAAATTGGAATATTCTTGACCGCTTCCGACTGTCCCTCATGCCATTGACGTTTAGGGTCATGAGGGACAGGGGGTCAGTCATGGTGGGATAGGTAACTACACATCTGTCTCTGACCTGGCCTTTTTATTCTTACATGGACTCGGTAGTGGTGGACCAGAAGGATGGATCCCCTCCACTGACTCCTCACCTGAGGCCGACCTTTTTAATTTGGACTCTGTTTCAACACCCTCACACAAATCAAACCAGCCCTCCCCCGATGGTGGTTCCTTTGGTGGAGGCTCTGAGGCAGGTCCCCCAGCATCTGACATGGCAGAGTCAGTCTCCGAGTCTGATGAGATTTGAAGGTCATTCTCCACTGTTAATAATCCAGCCTCCCCAGGTGTTGAAGAGGAGGACGATGGAGGGCCTGCCTCAGGGGTCCCAGAGACCCCTTCACATTGTTTAGCAGCAAGGAAATCCTGCTCCACCTGATGTGCCACCTCATCAGGTGAAGGGGACCTGGGTTCCTCCACCATAGGTTCTGGGCCTGACTGCGAGGGTTCATGTGCCGGCCCCACATCCGCACTGGCACGGGCAGAGTACGAAGTGGGGCAGGAACCAGAAACATGTCCCTCCCCCCCACAGAGGTTACACCGCACCTCGTTGGGGCACTCGGCCTTTTCGTGCCCCACCTGCAGGCACTTGCCACAACGTCTGTTGGGACACGACTTGGCTTCGTGCCCCTCCTCTGAACACTTAAAACAGGTGCGGGGCTGCCCAAAGTATCTTATATGGGCTTTGGAACCCCCTATGAAGAGGAAGGACGGTATTTCCCTCTTCAGTACCATACGGAACTGTCTCTTTCCGTTCAAGATGCCCTTCAGCTCACCTTCCTGGTAGGTGACCCACCGCATATCGGAGACAGTTCCGTAAAGACTGAGAACCCTCGCCACCAGGCCCTGATCGACCTCAAAGTTCAGGTACAGAACTGTCACCACCACAGAGCGATCATATGGGGTGACAGTAAGCCCTGACGCATAGTCGTTGGGTTGGACCTGACCAACCAAGTCATCAAAAATGGCCCGGTACTGGTCCCCCGCACTGGACTGCAAAACGTCCCCTACAGTTGACATAATACGTAGTGTCTCCCTCATCTGACAGTATGCCTTCGTTGGTCTCCAACTGTGAGGTACACTGTTGCTAAACAGGGTAGGCAAGAACCAACGGAATGATAATCCACCCCAATAACGGACAAAGTAGGCAAACGGCATCTGACTTTCGACAGCACTAAAAACACATTTGGTCAGGAGAAAACGGAGCTTTGAAGGAAAGTGCACAAGGCCCAATCCGCCCTGCCTAGGAACCTGGTACACCACTTTTCTTCTGACCAGCTCCGTTTTCCCTGACCAAAGAAACCTAAACACAGCCCTCTCGAGTCGCACCAGGACACCCTCTGGAGCGGCCAGAACAGTGCCCGGATACCACAAGAGAGGGTAAACGAAACGATTTATAACTGTTACCTTCCCCAACAGACTAATGTAGCGATCGCCAAAGTCCTTCAACCTAGCTTCCACCAGGTCCACTTTCTCATTCCAGGTAAGTGACTCGGGTGAACCGTAACCAAACCATATGCCATTGATTTTTATGGCGTCGTCTACCCATGATGCCGCGAAGGGCAGTTGTTTCGACCGCCACTTACCTAGACGGAGTCCTTTGGTCTTAGTGGGATTCAGTCTGGCACCTGTCGCACTTTGAAAAGTAGACAGCGTGCCAGTAAGGGCTCTGAAGGAAGCTAGGTCGGAGACTACGCATGTGACGTCGTCAGCATACTGGAGGCACTTGACTTTAGCTCCACCAGGTATGTGAAATGGTCGAAACAAAGGTTCAACTTGGAAGGCTCTTGAAAGGGATTCACTAAACAATACATAGAGTAGAGGTGACAGGGGACACCCCTGCCGTACCCCACGGTGAACTCTGAAGGCATCCGACGGTAGGCCATTAACGATAACCCGACTATATACACTATTATACAGTAAAGAGGTCCATTTAACAAAAACTGGATTCAAATTAAACTTCTTCAAGATTTTAAAGAGGAATCCGTGATCAACCATGTCGAAGGCCTTCTCCTGATCGAGGGAGACAAGCGCACATGGAAGATCACGGTCCATCACATATTCAACTAAGTCCCGCATCAACCAGAGGTTCTGCTGAATACTGTGTCCCCGTACCGCACATGTCTGGAAAGAACCTACAAGATCCGGCATGACCGTGCCTAGCCTGTTACAAAGGGCTTTCGCCAGAATCTTGTAGTCTACATTTAACAAGGTAATTGGTCGCTTGTTTTGGTAGCAATGTTATAACGCCTGTGCGCTGCGAGGGACTCAATGAGCCAGCAAGGAAGGCAGAGGCGAATACATCACGGAGATCGTGCCCGACGGTACCCCAGAAGCGTTTGTAAAATTCCACTGGGACACCGTCGGACCCAGGCGCCTTTCCGCCTTTCATCTTCGCCACCGCCTTCCAGAGCTCGTCGACAGTCAGGGGAGAACCAAGTCCATCATTCTGCTCTTTAGAGGGTGTCTTGTCAATATTATCTAATAGGGACCCTTGAAGGTCTACCTCGACATCTGCCCGCGTATAAAGCTGTTCATAGAAGGTCTTAAATACCTCCACGATGTCGAGAGGGTCCTTCTGTACCGTACCGTGGACGTCACGGACTGCTCTTATGCGGCGATCGATGGCATACTTTGTGACGTCCCGGTAGAATTTGATGGTTGGTTTTTCCTCCGCCTCCACACAGTGAACACGAGCACGAACACGGGCCCCGCGCAGTTTTTCATCAAGGTACTGCTGGATTGCGTGGAGTGCGGAGGAGTCCCCGTCCTTCTCCCTAAAGCAGAGCGAGAGGAACTCCTCCCTTTTTCGACGAGCTCTTGCTACACAATATTCAACTGTAAACTGTTTGATGCGGGACTTTTCGTCATCCCACCACTCTAAATCTGTTGAGAAGGCCGGCTTCAATGTTCGCCACCCTTCGTACCTGGCTTTAAACTGTTCGCTATAGTCAGCCTCCGTTAGAATATCTGTGTTCATTTTCCAGAACCCCCTCCCTGTTGGCCATGACTCTGGAGGCTGAAAGGAGACAGTAACTGCGTCATGATCCGAAATTGGACATGTCACAACTTCACAGTCCCTCGGTGACAGTGCAGGTGGAGAGTACACCCGGTCCAACCTTGAGGCATCCGTGCCATCAGGGCGGTGCCAAGTGAACACGGACAAGCCGGGATGTTGTGCTCTCCAAACGTCAACCATGTCATGATTCTTTATAAACATGTCCAATTCCGACATACCGACACCACAGCCCGAAGACGTACGTGTGGACATTCGGTCAAGCTGTGTGTCGGGGACGCAGTTAAAGTCCCCAGCCAGGATACAAGGAGCACTGCCAGGAACGAAGGATGGCAAGGTCATGAAAGAGTCCCTTCTGTCTGAAGGCCGATTGGGCGCATACACGTTACACAGGAAAAATTTCCCACATGGGTGTCTTACTGTAATGCATACCAACCGGCCCTCATGATCAGAATCGACCTTTCCGACCAGCGGAGTCCACCTTGGCGAAACTAAAATAACTGAACCACAAGATGTTGTTGAGCCAAAGGAAGCGTGTAAACCCCCGCCCCACTCAAAGGACCAGGTGTGGACATCGTCCTCATTCATAATGTGGGTATTGGAGTATTGTCCTATGTCAGTAAACAAGACATTTGCCCTTATAGGTACAGAATGAAAAACAACGTTATTCGCCAGTGTCGCTGAACACTGCGCCCAGCTATTACACTCCGCACTGTGACGGCAAATTCCAAATCCTCACTGACCAATGACAGAGCTGCATTCTGAATTCTGGAAGATTGTACTGTGTGTGTGTAGACACGTACACGAAGCCTGTGGAGCTCGAGGTAATTTAATTAAGTTCAACGCACGAGGCCGACCGGCGGCTCGTATGTTTTTTAAGCTTCAAAGAAAATTACGTAAATCAAAAGTTGCCCGTGTGACATGGTGTTGTGTTTTAATGTATGGGAAGTTAGTTACCGTCTCGAGAGGGCTTGTGTAGTGCGAGGTACCAGTCCCACGATACTTTTAAACATGAGATGGGTACCCGTTTAGTTTATTTTAGATTCGAGTACCCGTATGTTCGGTCGGGTATCCGGGTACCCGACTCGGCCCTATTCGCAAGACTAATACATACGGTACTGTACCGTGGACACACCACTAATACGATGAAGAATTCAGAAGTGCCTTCTTCCTTGCTCAAAATTTTCGCTTCAAAATGGACAGAAGCCATTTCTAGGTTACTTCTGGGTTTTTTTTTTTTTTTTTTTTTTAATGTTTATGATCTAAATTATCAACATTCACGTGGAGTAAATTTCAGAAACATCACAAAGATTTCACACTTTTTATTCAAGCCTTACTTTGAAGTAAGTATTGTATTAGAGGTGGTGATCATAATGCCAATTCTTACTTGGTGTTAACCACTTTCTGGGCCTCTCCCCTTCCAGTGGTTGATGAGCACATGATGTGAAAAGAGTACCCTCATGGCCTGAATGAATGCTCTGCATGTGGTTAATCACCGACAGGAACTTTTCCAACATCAGTTCTGGGTTGCCATCTGGGGTCGATGATGCAGACCAATACAAATGGTTGATGATGCTCTTACACCATTCATTGAGAATTTCATTTCCTTTCTTTTTCCCAAGTGATGTGATTTTCTTTTTCAAAGCTGAGAAAACAAATATTCAGTAAAGGAAAACAAAGTTAGATATGTCCACATAATCGACAATGTGATTTCAAAGAGTGTTTGTGGATTCAGAAAGCAAACCCTGATACCAACCTAAATATTAAAGAGTGTTACACTGTGTGTATGCAGACACATATACGTACTTCATAGGTCACCCAAGCTAATCACACTTTACATGATGTTGCAGATGTTGATGACAAATTACAGTAAAACCCCGATTATCCGAACCCCATTTATCCGAACTAGCCATAAGATTAAAAAATAATATTCAACACAATTACGGTAGTATACACCAAGTTTTCAATGTTTTACAAGACAAAAATTCAGCATAAATGTTTTGCATAAATGCAATAATTTTTTGTCACAATCGCTAAAACAGCTGATACGTGGACATAGAAAACAATCTGCTATTTCATTGTCAAATATGGAAGAAAAATTGTAGGTATTTGTTATGAAATTCTTTTTAGGAGCATGAGTCGGTATAGGCTTAATATTCTCTTATACTAAAATAGGCTATCGTTGTCCTAGTTTCACTAAATCTGAAAAGTTCGTACCGTAGTGAGCTTCATAACGAAAATAGACCTTACAAAAACATTGCGAATTGCTGTTTGAGCGCCTCCTACAAATGTGTCTCCAACATTTTTTGAAATTTATGCCAAATTTTTACTCTAGATACCTCTCCAGATCGTTACAGTTTCTCTTCAGCCCATACACTCATTTAGTGTGTGGAAAGCATTGGTCATTCAGAAGAGTGAAGGCTTGAATTTTAGGAATAAAATCTCTCTGTTTTGGAAGTCTTAAAAATTTATTTTTCATATCAGCAGTCACACAAAATAGTAAAGAAATATTTTGGGGGATTTTGCCTGCAATTTTACTGGCCTTTCGGAATTACTTTGGACATGTGTTGACACTCTGTCTAATGGACACAGTGTACCGTACTTGAGGCAAAAACTTGGAACCTCGT
>JAIZAY010000082.1:0-45000 GCA_029531755.1 Holothuria leucospilota
GTAATGAGGAAAACCCCCTTTTGATATTTTTAAGCTTTTAATCGAAATCCAGTAAACCAACGAAAACATTCCTGATAATGCAGACATTTCATTGTCCTTTTTAAGGATCCTAAATACCTTGGAAATTCCATGAGAGTGTTCATTTTCCTCAAGTTTCCGGCGAAATCTCCTCTTATGTGTACTAAGCGCCTGCACACATAAGCCTCCTTTTTCCAAACACAGATGCATCCATGTATGACCAGGTTACGGATGTTGTTGTCCCGGGTAGGTAATATTAGACTCCCTGCTTGCTCCAAGTACATGATGCACAGAACAGACCTGGTGTCGACAGGCTTGAAGCTCTTTATGTGTGTTCTGTACTCCGTATCACAGCGTTTTTTATTTTTGATAATTACAATTCATTGCATGCTAAAATCGATAGGCTACCTTCTAAGGTCACCTGAAATCCTGATTATCCCTGCGAAATGACTTCATTCAATAGCTTTGCTCAAGTCTGTATCTTTCTGAAATTTATGTCTCTAAAGCATGAATATTTATCACCAAGAATGTTTAGATGTAACATGTCAGGTCTAGAAAGTGCAATTTCCTGCAATCCGGAAACCCACTTTTGGCAAAACAAAACATGTCCTGTAGGTTAATGCTAAGCACATGCCGATCGTGACAAAAAAGACGGGCCATGCCAAAGCCGAAAAAAACAAATTAACAGAGAAATACCAGAGACGTAACCAGTTTGCATCTGAGTAACCTTACATAAACAAAAACTTCTAAAACCCTCCTCATAGACGAAAAATCTCTTTTTTAAAATCATATAAAACAAAACAAAATCACTTGAATAAACTAACATCTCTCAAAGAGGACGATGTCATCCATGGGCGGCTCTAAGAAATTTTGTTTGGGGGGGCAAACTCAAGTCCGTATTCAGGGAGGTTCGGAAGACCCCCAGCAATATTAATTATCAGCTCCGTATAGTACAATAGCCTTAATAGGAGTATTCATAGGCGTAGGGGCCCAAGTTGATGGGGGGGGGGGGCTGTAACGATCTGCCCGAAAAACAGAAACAAAAATTTCCGCGCGCGTTCAAAATGTTAATGTACATATCATATAGGCATCCGTTATCCAACCGCATGCCAATTACATACAATAATTTGCCACGTTACTACCTATTCCATATTGGTTATAACTCTGGGGGAAGTCGTTACAATAATGATGATAATAATCAGTGGTGTGGCCAAGAATTCTCTCATGGGGGTGGAGCAGGCATTATGTTGTGTGCTCGCCGGCCTGGGAGAGGGGTCTAAGGGGAGGGGGCGTCCCCTCCCCTTTGAAAATTTTTTGAAAAATTAGGTGTCCATACTTGCAATCTGGTGCCACATATGCTACCTTTGAAGTAAAATTTGTGTTAAAAAATTTACCGTACGTATTTTAGGTACTAAAGGAAAAAAATAGGCATCACCCCTTAACCTTTGAAAATTTTTGAAAAATTAGGTATCCTTACATGCAATCTGGTGCCACATATGCTACCTTTGAAGTGAAATTTTGTGTTTTATTTTAGGTACTAAAAAAAAGTCGGCGTCAGTGACGGGGGCATGGCCTAATTGCTCCTCAAATACACTACTGATAATCATTATATATAAGTTTAACCATTAAAAAACACACTGGTGAATTAATACCGAATGTATAGGTGATGGTGCAATCCAAATCAGAACTTACTTTAATTACCAAGGAAGTTTTTTAAAGTATCGATTTCCGTTAAACGACATAATTGCATTATTTTTCTTTCAGTAGGTGCCCGAAAAATTCTCAGAATATTGCCCGAATTTTCACAAAAATATTTTGTTGCCCCCAGCCCCCCGCCTCCTACGCTTATGGGAGTATGGCTATTATTATGTATTACAGCGATGCCCATGTAGTTTTCAAAAGCTCTCCAAAAACCATTTCAGGCAGTTAGTCATGAGCTGACTACTTAAAAAATAAATACAACCATATCAACCGATCGCTACCGTACTTCCATAGGGGTGGAGTAAGAGGCAGGTGAAATGGGCAAAGCGGCTTCATCCATTTGTATAAAATGGGCCCCACCTTTAAATATTTTATTGTTTCTTTCATTGTGTCACAATATGTTTCAGCTTTGCCAAGAAGCCATAAAATGTTGGTTTTCTGGATTGTCTTCTTTAACGGAAATTTCGAGCATGAAGACACTTGAAAACGACGAAATGATAGCACTATAAGTATTTTGGATCTCAGTACCGTTCCGAAACGATTTTTTTTTTAAGGGGGAGAGGAATTCCCCTAACTCAGAACGACGTCTCATCCTCTATACAAATAGCTAGGCCACTAGTCAAAAGTCTCATCACACTGAGCTTACATTGACTGTTTGGTGTGCTTATTTTAAATCAATTGAAACGGTATACTTTAGCACAGAGGTGGAGAACCTTTTGCTTATAACAGGCCATTTGACAGTCGTAAGACCGCTCGTGGGCCAACGGCGCTGTCAATTTGGACAAGAGAAGGGAAACCTCTCCTTCTATGGGAAACACAATACTTTTAGACTTCATGCTCGTTTCAATTTTTTGTAGACAGATACCTATGCTAATCTGGCCAGGTGACACCCTGGCAAAACTGCTTCTAGTCGTGGATGATAATGAACACGGCTAATGGGTTGTGTATCTAATGACCCCGAAAGCTCTGAAGTGTCTGCAAAACTACCAGCATTTAACTTCAGCATTACCGTTGCACTCTGTAAATGACATTATGATGCCTAAGCTAATCAGATTACAAACAAGCAACTGAGAAAACGCGCGCGAAGCGCGCCGAAAAATTTCGTTTTGAAAGCACTTTATGAATGTTTAACCTTCGCATTGCATTGGAAAGTTATTCACTTCTTTAATTTTAAGCCCACTCAAGGAAAAGGGAGGGCCTAACCCATCTCGAACTACATGATGTTTTTATTTATTATTTTTATTTTTGAAAATTGAAGACCATTCTTTGCAAACTTTTTGGGGGGCAAGTGCCACCCCGTGCCCCTATGGCGAGCCGCTAATGATGTCATCCCTCTAATAGAATAAGGCTGTTTCCTTTGAAACCAGCTGAAAATTTTTCAAAGGGTAAGGCTTACACCCTTCTCCTCAAAATTCTTCTTAGTATGGCACTCCTTAAAGGAATGACAGAGGAAGCACCACCTTGGGTACCAACTATAGGCTATTAGGCAAGCTTCTAGTGCCACATACAGGCATAGGTGATGTTATGAAATGCCCCTTGACATTTTTCCAGGCTACGGCCTTAATCACATACGTTAGTTACTTCAGGAGTAACACCTTTCTAGGTATTTTACTTTCTGCAATGACAACATCTAATTTGAATAGTGGGGAATATAGGCCTGTATTTCAAGTATCCCAGCTCACTCGGTTGTCACTCATTGAAATTCTGCGTTATAAGGAAGATCCCTTAGCTCCAAATAACTTACATAGATGCATTAAAATCCATAGACATAAAAAATCTGTTCTCGACTGGTGGGAGGGGGGCTGAATGTTTCTTACCGCCGTCCTGCGGAGGGTTCCATTGGGAGGGGTGTCCCTTGAGGTGTTTTTCCTCCAATTGGCCTTAGATACAATATTGTGTAAAATATGGACAAATGTAGAGAACCTACTGAAACAAATTACATTTTTTACAGAGGGAACAAACAAGGGGTCTTCGACCTTAACTTGAGGGGAGGGGCGGAAGCATACGTCCGCCCCACCATATGTTTCACGGGGGCTTTACCCCAGCACCCCCGCTTCCTACGCCTATGTTACAATCAATAGCCTGTAGAGAGTTTGACATTTTGTCTGCAGGTCATTTGTGCATTTACTCCACGTTGAACAGTTTGTAATAAGACTTACTTCGAAAAACGATAAATATACTTAATTAGCACATTTATAAAATTTGGCACAATCATCCCTGTAAAGTTTTACCGTACATCAAACAATCGAAAACATAACATACTGAAACAAAGCGTATTCTTGGAATCAAACCATGGAGCCATTTTGCGGTATGATGGTGGGTTCAATTCTCGCCCATCGCCAGAGGGAGTCCAGAGGCGAAGCTCTTCTCCCCAAGAAAATATCAAGTTGCCGTTGACTTAAAGTGTATCTAAAGTCTAGAATTACAAGAATATATATTTTAGAGGTTGGAGAATAAATCCTAACCATCCAACCCCCATCTTCATAGCTTATTCTATTGCTGAGATATAAAATGTTGAAAGGTATTCACCTAATTTGAAATAGTCAATTGCGTAACAATCTGTGATGTCCTTCTTGTACAACTCACATTACCAGCTTTTGTTTCCTTTTGAAATTAAAATGTCTATATAATCTTGAAAAGTTTACTGTTTTCTTACATAGCATGTTGTGTGGAGAGGGCTTGTATAGTCAAGTCACCCCATAACAGTTAGACAGTGATCACATTTCAGGACAAGGTGCAATGGCTTTTGAAGAAAAACAAAGAAAAACAAGGAAAGTAATTTGAGTAGTACAAGAATGACATCACAAATTATTGCCCAATCTACCATTTTAAATTGAGTGAATAAGCTTCAACATTTTATATCTCAGCTCAAGAATGTCCTGTGAAGATGGAAGTTGAACCATTTAAATTCATTTTTCAAGCCTTGTGACATATATTTTTGAACTTTTTAACTTTAGGTACACTTTAACACGTTTACTTTTACACATCTCTTCCCCTGAAGAATACCCCCCCCCCCGCATCTCGCCTTCCTTTAGTGCCCTGTCTGGCTCCGAGCCTGGCTCAATTTGGCCAGAGATGATTTAAAAAAATTGTTCATATCACAGTTTTATGTTTTTATATATGGCATTTATTTATGTTTATCACTACCAACTCTAATCTTGAGGAAGCGGAGAGGGTTTTCTTTTTTGTTTTTACGTTTACCTTTTTCTTCATTTTTTCACAGATAAAATCATTTTGTAATGTACAAGTTCGGAGGTTTCCTTTTGAAAATTACCCCGCTCACGTGACGAAACTGAAAACATATGCATTTAAGCCAACATTAATAAACGTAAGAGCTTTCAAATCTTGTTGAGAGTTAAACTTCATTTGGCATATTTCACCACATCAAATCACTTAAGCCTTTAAAATGATGCGAGGATAAAATTTTGTTTTGTTAACAACCCTGCGTGACTAAGTTTTACTTGTTGTTTGTCACGAAGGACTACCATAAGGAAGAAACCTTTTTTCAAAGCGAGGTATCTCTGTTTTTAAAATGATATTAAGCCTTGTCTCATTTTGGTCTAGTGTTGCTCTTCAAAAGTTTCAAAGTAAGAGCAGAAGGCAATACTCAGTCAATTACTAGTGAATAAGTCAGGAAATTCTTATGAATGTTACAATGAATGGATAGTGAAGGAGACTTCACTAGTATGGCTGAGTGTTGGTTGATCAATGTAAATGGACCGGGCTGAATGCCGATAGTGTTCACTATACTTCAGCCTCAACTTGAATCAGCTTTGAAAATATCCTCATTAAAAAACATTTGGAGGTCACTTGAGATCACAAGAGATCAAAAACTAAAAAAAAAAAAAAAAACGTTAAACACGTTATTTAAAGATAGGAATGATGGATACTTTTGAGCAATGGCGTATCAAGAGGGCGGTCGCCCCCCCCCCCCCCCCCACGAAGCCTCCGAAGGCCTCTGTTGGAAATTTCTAGTCTCTGTCGGAAATTTTCACCACCTTAATTAAAAATTCTTTCAAAGGAAATTAGTAGCTAAAATTATATTCTTAGGGGTTTACTTACAACACTTCTTATGTTTTTAAGCAGAATTACACATCGAATGGTTACTGACAAGGCCTGGAAGTGTCATTGAAGGCAATCTCGGAGATATTTTAATCTAATTTTTTTTCCGCGCGACACGCCAGATGATGGTGGCGCTACGCTAAGATAGCACATCATTACGTCAAGATAATAATCTGTCGGAAATGTTTTGCTTTTGCCCCGTCCCCCACAAAAAATATCTAGCTACGCCACTGCTTTTGAGACTTGGTATGAAGATCTGAGCAAAATGCCTAATGGATTTGTTGGAGGTCCGAGGTCATCGGAAGTCACCAGATGTAAAAATGCGAAAACCTTGTAAATTGATCGTAAACACGTTATCTTAATAATGATCATACCAAATTCAACTTTACGAAACTTTTACAACTTCCAACATCCGTCCCCTTCCCTGAACTGTGACAAGCCTGATGTAGTATATCTATTAGGCTGCAATTTGTGTGACAAAGGCAACTATGTCGGTCAGACCGGCACCAAATTTAGGCTGAAGTTTAATAACCACAAGAAAACTGTGCAGGATAAATCAATAGCTATTCTGTCACAAAACATTCTAGTAGTGAACTAAACCACTCTTTATCTATTATCTAATTTAAGATGTATTCTGTTCTAAGTACCCATCTGTCACTCAAAAACTCAAATCTGTAATGAAACTGTCCACACATACCCGTAGCCTTAACAAGGACCTGGGCATCTTAAGCGATTTCCCCTCTGTGATTTATTACCCTCGTCAAGGGTTTTAACCCCATTCCTGTGTCTGTTGTTTGTAAATTAACCTTCACTTCACATTTTGCGCTGAAGGACGACACAGGAGTGTCCGAAATATACGCTATTCTGGTACCGTATCTGTGCTCTCGTATTGTCATCTTAGTGGTGTTCTCTACATTATATATATATATATATATATATATATATATATATATATATATATATATATTTTGCTAATTTGGGATTAAGGGGAAATATCGTATGAAAAAACCCGCCTATAAGGGGAAATCGTCTATAAGGGGAAAAAATCAGGTCGACTTAACGAAACTACACGCTTTTTCTATAGGAATACGTAAACGGATGGTAATGGCCTTTTCACTACATAATCTATATGCCATTACTTCAATGTTGACCAATTTACGTACACGTATCTGTTAACACGTACAATTGGTGGGCCATTGAAATAACGTTGATGTATATCTGTTTTTCAAATTCTACCAAACGGCGAAATATAATCTTATGTATTTTATTGTTTTTTTTTCGCCTTTTCGAAAGGGCGTCTAGCGCCCTCTAAAATTTTTCCCCCTACCGTGGGTTTTAGCGTTATATATATATATATATATATATATATATATATATATATATATATATATATATATATATATATATATATAACGCTAATTCCCACCTTAAGGGGAAATTGTTATATCTGCTTGTACATAGGGCGAAAAAAAGATAATAAAATACATAAGAAATAAATTCGCCCTAACGTCTAAACATATAAATTAACGTTATTTCAATGGCCAGCCATCCGTTCGTGTTAACAGCTAGGTGTCCGCAAATTTGACAACTTTGAAGTAATGGCATCTAGTTTGTAAATCTAAGAGGGCGCCCTTGTAAGTTTACGTATTCCTATAGAAAAAGTGTGTGGAAACGTTAAGGCGAAACTTATATTTCACCCGAAAATTTTTTTCCCCTTAAGGTCGACTTTTCAACAACAACTTTCCCCCTAAGTGCCGAATTAGAGAAATATATATATATATATATATATATATATATATATATATATATATATATATATATATCTGCCTGAATACCTTTGGCTCAGTCGGCATGAATGTGAAAGACATCACTCATAGTTCTTCGGATTATCTTTGACTTTCCACCTGTATATTCATTCTTGGTGCATGTTTCTTAGAATTTGTGCTTCAGTGTACTTTTTCACGTGAACATGAACGTGAAAGTGCATCCTTAAGACGAGATGTCTGAGGAAAAATCGATTTGTCTTACAAATTACCAAAGGGTAAGCGTGGATTCTAGAGACCGTCATCAAGGTTCGATATTTGAGTCCAGTAACCATGATACAGCGAGAGGGGTTTGGGATTATTTCTGCTAGACTCATTATTTATAATTTTTTTGCATTTTTAGAATACTGTGCTCAGTTATTAAGAACATTATGTGACGCCTGATACTGTTAAAAATAGTTTGTTGTGAATTAATTGTGCTATGAAACTTTTTTATATTAATTGTTGCCTTCACATGAGGATGGGCAAGAAGATGCCCCCCTCAAAGATCTTTACAGTCGTTTTATGCACCTCGAATGTCTCGGACTATATCACGTCGATTGTGGTTTCATACATTGTAAATAGTAACACGATTTCATACGTAAAAAGTACATATTTTGCTTGACTTATTTGAAAATAATTTGAAAGTAAACTGTGTTAAGCATACGCCTTGTTTGTTATACTGGTTGCGAATCACACAGCTTTCTGTAAACAGTGGTGCATCTAAAGTCACTTTATGCCAATTTATCTGAAAGAAAATAACAGTCTATTAAATAACATCTCACCAGAGCTTCTAATGTAGCACTGTATGTAGACCACATAGAAGCACCGCAGTAAAAAGATGGTTACTTTCAAACGGGGAGCATGATTGCGGTTCTTCGGTGTAAACTTGTGCATAAAATGTATTTTCGTATTTGAGACTGTTCAATTCAATTCAAAAGGCTAATTTTGCTTCCTGGGTGAGAATATGACAAATTTTTATCTCACATTTCAATACCTATGGTACATTATGATTAATTGTAATAGTTTTAATCACCTGTTCCAAACGTGAAAGGTATTCAGTAGCAGTTGTATATGGTGTAGCACGAAAAGTTCATATAAAAATCCACTCTTTAGCCATATTGTTATCTGACTTTTTACTTTCTGATGCAATTTAACAGTCTCTTGAGGTAAATTACAAGCAAAGCGAACTATCCGTTTTACTTTCCTTTGCTTCTTTCTAAACAAGTGGCCCGATGTCATAAGCCACCGGCAACAAAGTCAAAGCGATTTGGCCACAGGGCGAATTTTTAAACTATCACAGTAAAATGCGTTCAAGAATGGTTAATTTAATGGTATATAAGGCCAACGTGAAGGTACGATTCCCAGAAGGTGACTTGTCTTTTCCATTCTTATGTGACTTTAATTATTTCTGCTTTTGCTACAAGCTTTGCTACTTTAGAAACATGGAAATCTATGTAGGAGCCATCCTGGTGGGATCATTTTCCAACCTTCTTCGGTCATTTTTTCGAACCTACCATAACAAAACCAGCCAACTGCACAGATAAACGTTTATTAGGACAAACACATTTTTAAATAAGAGCCAAATACGACTTACGTTTACCAATACGGCTTCTTTAACAGTAGTGGTTGAATGAAGGCTGAGGAGTGTATGGTGACAAAGTTATGATTTTTAAAATGTCTGTTTTGTCTGGGTCAGGTGTAGACCCGGCGGAAAGTAAAGGAGGGGTCATTGAAATTTCTAAAAATTGTTAGCATTTGTTAGTTTTTACCATTTTGGTATAAATAAGACCATCAGACAGTATTTTGAAAAGCTTTTATAATTTTTTGAAGCGTACACTTCCAATTCTTTTTATTTCAAATACTCCAGAACTACTGTGATCCATCTGTATCCCCATCTAATTCACTTTCCGTCTTGTGCCGTCCTCCTTTTTCAATCAGCAATTATTTAGCCTGCGTAGCGGGTCCCTGTAGCCGAAATCTCCCAACAATCTTGTAGCCATGAGCTCACCTACGGTTCCTTTGACAGCCTTGTTTGTAGCCAGACTGCCAGTGTACAAGATATATTGCCTTGAGAACTCGTTGTCTTGTATTACACTTTATTCAAAGGCAAGGAGGAAACCAGTCGGAATGTTAAAGACAGAGAACTTCCAATCATTTACGAAGATATAATTATATTGCCAATGGCAGGCTGCTTTACCTTGAAATATATGTAATTACACTTGGTAAAGGACATTGCACATTCCGGAATCTTGTACATACACCACACTATGTGTATCATTAATGTATTTAATTTATTATATTAAAATCTGCATTTTCTGGTTTAATTTTGCCTCAGGTTTATTTAGTCGAATGGATATAAAGCTAATAAATATATACAGGGGCGGCGCCAGGGTATTTCGATAGAGGGGGCAAAGCGTGAGATGAGTGATCGCCGTCCTGGGGAGGGTCTAAGGGGAGGGGTGTCCCCCTCCCCATTGGGAAATTTTTTTGTTAATTTAAGGTTGCTCAGATGCAAAATGATGATGTCTTTGGTACATATTTTGAACTGATCATATATGGCTGGAAAGTATATAATTTAGTAATTTTAATTTTTGTTTTGGGAAAGATGCTTTTCTGGGGAGGGGTGTCCCCCTCCCCTTTGAGAAATTTTTTATTAATTTAAGATTGCTTAGATGCAAAGTGGTGATATTTTTGGTATATTTTTTTAACTGATCATATATGTAAGAAAGTGTTCATAATTTATTGAATTTTAATTTTTGCTTGGGGGAAAGATGCTTTTCTGGGGAGGGGTCTAAGGGGAGGGGTGTCCCCTCCCCTTTGAGAAATTGTTGTCAATTTAAGATTGCTTAGATGCAAAATGGTGATGTCTTTGATATTTTTTGAGCTATCATATATGGCTGAAAAGTGTTAATAATTTTATTGAATTTTAAGTTTGTTGTCTAAGAGAAGGGTATGTAGTCAACAAACCTCCTGAAGCCACCCCCTTTTATGTATGGGTATGTTTTCACTCAAAAATACGTGCGTTGAGTCGACAGAAACAAGAACTATTACGAATATTTTCGTTGCTTCTTATATGCATTATACAAGGTATCTAAAGGCTGGCAGACACCGGAATAGGGCTCCTGGAAGCTCTGGACTAATTATATGGATCAAATATATGCCTACCCCACCCTCCTCCTTTCTTCTTTCTCCTTCGCTTCCCCTTCTTCTCTTTCGTTTTCTCCTTTTCTGTTTCCCTGTTCTTTTCCTTCTCTTTCCCCCTGTTCTTGCAAATGATAGGAGGCGGTTGCACCCTGCCCCATGTGGCATCGCCCTGTTTTTCTTTGCACTTTTTCTGATTGACTCAAGATTTTTTCATACAGTAAAGATTGTGTTGTGTACGACCATGCACCTACTATTTAAAATTCGTTTTCTATGGATTACTCAGTCGAGACAACACCAAAATAAAGCACAAAAAGGCATAGGCGTAGGTAACTTCTCGAGACTAGGAGCTGAACCTTGTTTCGGATCGCTGTCCTGGGGAGGGGTCTTAGGGGAGGGTCCCCCTCCCCTTTGGAAAATTTTTGGGTATTTAAGGGTCCTCAGATGCAATTTGGTGCAACATTTTGGGCAAATTTCAAAGAAAATTACTGCAAATTTTTACAGTTTTTACTGAAGAGACAAATGAGGGGTTTTTGACCTAGTATATTGGGGCAGAAGTATGCTTCTGCCCCCAGATTTTTTACTGGGGCTTTAGCCCCCAGCCCCCGCTTCCTACGCGTATGCAATAAGGGAAACATATAATATTACTTCAAAGTTTTATCCATTTTATTAAATGTTTTTTATATTTTTATTGTCAAAATGTTAGTTAAGTGATTGACTCATGATACCCCCAATATATATGTTCACGTTCTAAATTTTAAATGGTCACATGCTGGGAATGGAGAGACAGTAAATGTTTGAGATTGCCAAACATTACATAATCCGGACAGGGGGGAATACCCATAGACGAAAAGGTTCACTCAAGTTGGTCGAAGGTTCACTCAAGTTGGTCGAAGGTTCACTAAAGATGGAAGATTCCCCCGGACGAAAATACATTCCGAGTTACGGGTAGGGTTGAGGTTTTGATTAGACAGAGATTCATGGATCAGGCGTATCCCCTGATGCACAAATTAGCTGTCTGTATTTTTTGGTGTAACTTGCAATGATACGCACCTTTTCTCCAAGAGAGGGAAAACTTTTTGCTCTGTGACACCATATGTGTAAGGTCTCACAATAACTTGGCTTTAGGGTATACTACTGTATTGTTTTAGCTTTACTCTCGGTTCCTATGCCCTTTTTGTTTGCGCGTTATGTATAATGGCCTTAGTGTGTATTAATCTGCGTTCACGTAAACAATGGAGAAAACAGAAAACGTTATCCGTGCGGGGATTGCAAGTTTTAGGTATTTTGTAACGAACAATTTAACTAATGTTGTGATAGATGGGTGACATACTGTAGCACCTCACCCCACCCCCTACAAAATTATGTGTCTTAAAACGTTTTTTAGACGATTTTATTTTTTGGGTTGAAAACCATAGGGGGGCAAATGCCTGCCCTGCCCCCCCCCCCCGTGGCGCCGCGCCTGAATATATATCTCCTGTATACCTCATATACGGATTTCTGTCAATAATTGAAACAATCAGCTCCATACAAGGAACATCAGAGGAACTGTCGTTACTATTAATTTTCGTAGCTTAAAGTTGAAGATATCAAATGTATACCACATGAAAAACAGAGGAGATATCAGGAAATGATTGTAAGTACAGAAAGAAGTTAACCTGCTTGGCTTAAAATCACTGTTTCCTTTCCTCGGCAACTTACGAAAATCATAACTACCGCCTTGACAAGCTCCACATGATCAAAACAGATATCATGAGACGTAGTATGGAAAACAAACAAATCATCCCCCACCCCCTTCCCTTCCCCTATCAGAAACATGAATAAATTCTCTTAACTCATATAATGGAGAAATCTTACTCGAAACAATCCTGAGATCGACAAAACAAGTAAGATCAGTTACAGGTGGGTGAGGGGGTGGGGTGAGGGTAGGTAGACACTTTTTAAGCTTGATGTGAATCGAAATATAGGGGTCTTGATGTCCGTTCAGGCTGTTCGTGTGCCTACGTATATGACTAGCACGTAGGTTTTTCATATCATACTTGTACTATGAAATCTCTTCAGGGCTAATCATTTTGTTAACAAAAATGCTAGCTTGTCGGAGACATAGAATCTCATGTGGCTGTCCGTGGACTTTTTGGGGCCCCACGAGGATCAAAAGTGTCCTTGAAAGGTTAGAGGGCCAAATTTGTACACACGAAAATAAGACAATCAATATAGTTCTGACTACTACGATCGTTCTAAGTAAAAGCTGAAAGAAAAAGTAACATAAAACACTCGAGAATTCCTGTTTTAAAATAAATCATGTCAGTCCTTTGGAGCTGACAATTAGCTCTACAAGCGTGGGTGCACCTGTGGTGTGTAGCGTGTGCTTTTGGGCATGGGTGCACTCACCAACATGACCTTGGCGGGACGCGGGGGCAGCCGACGGGGGCTCGCCGCTCGCGCGTCTTTCCTAGCTCACGCGCGGCTCGAAGCTGGCGTAGCTGCCCGAAAATTCGGCCACTGTGACAAGAAGTCACGTGCGGCTACACGTGTTTGCCCGGCATTGCAGCCCGCCCTCAACACGAACGTCTGCTTGCCCAGATCCCTGGCAGCTACGCTGCTGGGCAATTCTAGCCTTTTCCCTAAAGGGACATTTCGCGTGTCCCGGTAAGGAAGCAGAGGTGCGTATGGGTGTGTAACTTGAAGAAAAGTGGAATGCTGAGGAAACAATTACGGCAGATGTGATAGGTAATCCCTGTTAGTGTATCAAGGAGCTTTCACTCTGCCTGTATAAGCCCAACAGAATGTTCCAGTTAAATGACATGTAATTGGTGTTGGGGTTTTAACAGGTTCTTACTGATTTTGACATGTACCTGTTAAAATCCGAAACCAATACCTGACACTTACCTGAAATTATCTGCTGGATGGGCATATTTGATGTTATGTTAACGTGCCTATATGGGCCCGTACCCTGGACATCTGATATAGGGGGCACCTGCACAGCACAGGGGGCACCGAAGAAGGGTTATGTTTGTAGTCAGTAGTGCCACCATGTGAGAACTAGTTTGAGGGAACCAAAGGGATGATATCTCAAGCCCACCACAGATAGCTTAACGTTGTCGGTTGTAAGTGTGCACATGGGCTCAAGCAAAGTGCACAAAATATTTCGCAAGTCTGGTTGGAAATTTCCCTCCTTTCGCAATATAGCGACGCGGAAAGTCTCCAAAAGGGAAGGGACCAAGGCCATGAAGACGATGATGTTTCTTCAGCTCCGCAAGCGCAGGCAGGTGAGGAGTTGAATGCTTTGCGAACGGCTAGGGGACCAGGGACTGCCTCAACTTAGGCTTGGTGTCTGGTCCAGTATGATTTTGGTAGGACCCAGATCAGGGATAATCCCCAAATGACCGAGGAATTAAAAAGAAAAATGGGAACACTTTCAAGGAGATTTGAACAGGACTTTGAATGACAGCGAGAGCACACCAAGTTCTTTACAGTTCAACTTTCAGATGGTAATTATCGTATTTTTACTTTGAACGAAATATTTTATGAAGAGAAAAGGTAAACATTTCAATAAATTAGGCATCACGTTACGCAGGTTACTGAGGTAATAGATTGCTACATCAGAACCTCTTGATGAAGCACGGCTACTAACTTTGAGCCTTCCCCTACCCTTGGCTAGAATAGTTCTATGGAATTTTTGTGCTAATAATGTTCATAGGTGGTACAACTTCGATTGTAAGAACTGCATGAGAAGCGGGCCACAATTTTGCAGGAATTTATTTGCCATGGGGATACCCGCTTGAAGATTCAACAAGGGGTGCTGAAAGGATGTGCCCGATGAGGAAACCAAGTTCTTGAAAGAGATCCAGCAACCCGAAGATCCACGAGAAGAGACGGTTTGCCTAAAGGATGCCGACTGCAAAACTTTGGGCTCTGTTGCAGAAATATTGAAAGTATTGGGTTCTTGTTAGGGGAATTTAGAAAATGTGGGTTTCTTTAGAAGAATGTTGCCCCTTCTAGTCCCAGACAATTCAAATTTTGCAACTAAATTATTCCTAGGCCCTTCCAAAGCTGTCTTGAGCCTCTCCTTGTGCAGACACAAACCTAGGGCCATAATATGTAATCAGAACACTCTCTGAGTATGTTGTGTAATGTGAGCTCTGCACATTTTGGCTTTGATGTCAATCAACCATTATTCACCAATTGAGAATTTTGCTTTCCCCCAACCAAAAATGTACTTGTGGTGATGAAAGTTTGTATTTAATGACAAAACAAAGGCACCGTGCGATTGGTAGCGGGGGGGGGGGGGGTTAAACCCCTCCCACCATCCTGGACTCAGCATTAAGACGCTTCTGACCACCGGCTTTTAAAAAATGTGATGTTGCGTCTGAATTAGGAATCTTTCAAATATTAGAAAAAGTCAACAAAACTTTTCTGGATTCAATTTCGTGTTTTTTTAGAATCAGACCACACGAAAGAACAATAGTCTAAGTGTGGATCTTCACCTTTATAAGGCCAACGATTTGAAACGGGTGCTTAACAGTTTCAGCAAAATGTAACTGAAGCTGAAAGCGCGCGTAGCGCGCGAAAGTTTTTGTAATTTTAGAAAGAAAATGTTACAGAAAATAAAAAACTTTCATTATTAAACGCCGGCCTTTTGGAATTATTTATGGTCAAAATACTCCTGGAGTCATACCGGAACCACTGTTTACAGGTAGTAAAGTTTTATTTTAATATTCCTAATGGAGGGAGCACAGCACAGTGGTCAGCCCCGTGTCCCCTGTTCCCCCACCTGGCTACGGGCCTGTGCCTATACGATGTTGAAAACTATTAGACAATCTTTGGCTGCTATGATTTATAAGAGCATTGACTAAACACATTTAGTGAAATCATTGAAGAGCGAAATGTTTCGTTACATCTTTCTTCACTACTTCTTTTGAGGGAGCGAATCATGTCAACTAATCAGTGGTACCACCACCAATTTTAAAGTGGGAATGGGGGTGCTGGGAGTAGAGCGCGCAGGATTTTACCTTGATTTTAAAATGTCGTTCGTACCCATCACTCCTGTAAAATTGTTTACCATTGTATGGAACAAACTGGCAAAGTATGGAGGAGGGCAGTATATCCCCATGACTCTTCCCTCCTTAGCGAGTCACTGCAACTCAAATGTTGCCAGCACTGAACTATATGCTAGGAAAAATCATTCCACAGTAGTGTTTTAAAGCCTTTATTTACCGTCACCTGATGTAGGTTAGCTTACTCAAGTCTGTTTACAACAGTAAAAACTGTGTAGTGGTGGAACCTGTTTGAGAAGGGTACGCGGTGCCACTATCTGGCGTTACACTCATTCGGTGAACTTAGCTCATTTTTAGGAAAGGCCCGAAATCATTATTCGTGATTTCATGCGAAAGTTTAATTGGACTTAAAAAGTTTTTACTTTGCCGGGTGAGAATAATTTGGAAGGTTGGTTCTTAGGACCAAATTTAAAACGACCCAGTTCCATGCGTAGTTTGGTCAAACTAATTCTTTAAAGAGACTGTTTTGGAATCGATGGCCACTTTTTCCTACAAAAAATTGGATGCGCAATGAGAAGCCAGGCCTCCCCGCCCCCCCCCCCCAATCTGAGATATTGTCATGTATCACCTAGAAAATCGCATTATACCGACAGATTTCAATATAATTAAATGGCTTTACTACCGGGATGACATTCAAAAAGTTGGGATTCTGTTGAACAAAAATGAAAAGAATGGATATTTATCAAGGGAAGTAAGAAAATTGTTGACTTTTAGTGAAGAGTCGTATTCTGGAGTTCGCGTTACATACCGACAATTTTTACCCATTGATGCCCCCCCCCCCCCATGAATAAGGAAATCCCATGAACGGGGCAACTTGGTGCCACTTCTGGGCTCAGGGTTGGGTCACTTTTAATTTTCTTGCAAGGTATGTTTGCCGCAACGGCGAGTGTGCATTGAGAATTTCCCAATGCTAGGAAAAAGAAGGGTATAAATTCGCCTGCAATTACGTTTTTCTCCAGATCCACACGTATACAAGGAAGATTAATAATTGAGGAACCTTTACCATTTAATGAAAGAAACATGTTCGAAACGGCGGAAGTTTAAGCAAAACAGAGCTGAAGATGACAGCGCTTGAAGGGCGAGAAAAGTTTTGAAATTATACAAAAAATGTTCCATAAAGAAACTAATATGTTCATCTTTAAACGCGTTTTAGTATCATTTTTAATCTCAGTTCCTTTATAATAGTCTGGAGGCATGCTGGGGACATTGTTCATAGGTAGTAACATTTTATTTTCCATCACTTTTCCAAAAAGGGGACACAGTGGTTGGCACGGGGATACTCCACTTGCCCCTCCTAGCTACGGACCTGGAGGTGAGGCTCAATGGGAGACAAAACGCGCAAACATTTTTGTATGTCTTGTGAAAAAATTGTGACAGTTTCATAACTACCTGTGAAAGAAAATTATCAAAGTAGATTCATCACTCAGTCAAAAACAAACAGTGACACCTCTTCCGACCCCTACAGAAATCTATAGATTAAACACCTAATTTGCTTTCATTTAGAAAAGGGGAAACTTTTTAGAAATTTATTAGGAGATGTACCCACCTCCCCGTCCCCCTCCCTCCTGTACCGGCACTACGTCTCCACCCTATGGGTTGATCCTCAAGCAGACAAAAGGTGTACAGCTAGTGCCTACGTTCTGTACCCTTTATTCTGAGCTGATCACAGACAGACGATCCTAATGATGTAACAGGTAGAGACTAGGTATCACTGAAGATTTGATGTTTTCTGAGTGAAATGTATGACATACTATTTAACTTTAGATTAAACTGGATCCCATAAACCATACAGTCTGTCGCAACTCCCTACAAAAACCATGGGAAGGGAAGTTTTACTGTCCTTTATCGACTAGGATTACCCGCAATTTCTTTAGTGACAAAACACCATAAAAATATTTACAAGACTGAGGCTCAAGGCAACCTCCAAAGCCAATTAAGTGGTAACAGATATGGTAAACCAGTAGCTATGAAGGCTGGATTTATGTATGGAAATTGTAAAGATCAGCATATAAGAACCATGACTGACCAGGGTTCTCATGGCTTGGCGATAGATTGAAGAGTAGGCACATGACTGTCGTATGCATACATACTGCATGCAACGTGTGATAGGAATTTATTACTGTAGAACAAGTGAATCTAAGCCCATATGCAACATATGGTTGAACAGAAAATAAGGCCACATATCTGACATAGTTGCATGCTTCCTGATCAATTCACAGCCCCTTCCGCATTCTCCCCTAGATACCAAGTGATACGGAAGCCGAGAACATCGCGGTGGTGTGAAATCTGACATGCAATTTTCCCACCCCTTTCTTCGGTAAATATGGGAAGGAGAAATGAAGATATGATTTCTCCTTACCATTATCCACCGATAATGTGGAGTGGAGAAAACCAAAGTTAGTGAGGGGGTACTTCAAGAGAGGACCATTACACAGTCGAACACCCTGTCCAAAAATGGATTATGTCCATCGATCCTCTCTTCAATTTAAGTAACATAGCAAGCTCGCTCGTCGACAATCTCGTCGTACCACGTTGGGATCATCCCACGTTGGTAATAATATAACCAAAGATATATAGCAACAATCCGTGTCATGTGCCGGCGCGTCCATTTATGGACAGGGTGTTCGAAAATAGGCACTGTGTAATGGTCCTTTTTTAAAGTACCCCCTTCAACTAACTTTGGTTTTCTCCAGTCCAGATTATCGGTGGATAAGTGTAAGGAGAAATCGTATCTTGATTTCTCCTTCCCATGTTTACCAAAGAAAGGGGTGGGAAAACTGGCATGTCAGATTTCACACCACCCTGATGTTCTCGGCTTCCGTAAAGTGATACTACCCTGGTATGGAACATCAGTGGGCAGAGCAAGCGTAGGACTGGGGGCGCCACCCTCGGTAAGAAAAATGTGGAGGGGATGAAGTATGCTTCCGCTCAGTACAAAAATGTCAAAATATGACATTAATTTTCCTTCAAATCTGCATAAAATATCACACGAAATTTCGTAGATGGGTTCCTTAAATATGCAATTATCTTCCAAAGGGGAAGGCGGATCCCTCAGATCCCTTCCCCAGGAGGTTCGTCGCCCCTCCTCTTTAGACTTAAACAGCTTTTTACTCCTATAAGACCGGCCTAGACAGTCACCGCCTAACTTGGACCCTTGTCATGATTGCTCTAGTGTGAGAGCCCCCTGCGTAAGTACACCAGCCTATACTGACTAGACTACATTAACGAGGTCATATAAAGCGTTAGCCGTGTAGTGTATATGACTTTGCGAGAAGCAGCTCAACTAGAAGGTCCCGTAGTCAAAAATCGTTTAGCCTTTAGCGTGCATTGGTTTATGATCCCATAGTTACAGTGTCTCGGTTGTATCGTCCAGCCATTTTTTTTTTTTTTTTTTATTTCACACGACATGAAACTTTTTCTCCATCAAACTTTCAGGTCTTAGTTTTACTGTTCTTAGTTTTACAGGTCTTAGTTCTACAGGTCTTAGCTTTAACAGGTCTTAGTTTTACAGGTCTTAGTTTTACAGGTCTTAGTTTTACAGGTCTTATGTCTTACTTTCACAGACATCCTTTTTTCCCCGTTTTTGAGGCGCTGGACGTCCTACCGGAAGATTTACGATTCCACGTATGTAAACTAAGTTACTGTAATTCAAAATGATTTTGCAAAAGAAGATGAATGACGTCAATTGTGTTTTCACTTTTATTAATATTTCTTCTGGTTAACATTCCATTTACACATTTGAAGTGAGAAGAAGCATCTGTGTACGGTTACAGATACCTTGGTAACTAAAGATAAGACAAATTTCCAATCATGATACAGAAAAATGTTGGCTCTTAAACGCTAGCCATAGAAGCACAACACGTTTGGAGCAGCAAATGGTAACTAATACACGTAAATCCTGTGCTAGCCTGAACACGTCAGATGCCACCCGAAGCAAAGTGCTCAGTCAGTCAGTAGCCCATATCTATACTTCCAGTATGTGTAATTCACATGGGCGACGATCCTGGGGATGGGAGATAATATCAATCCAATGGAATTGGATTGAGGGATACTGTGCATTTACCCCCCCCCCCCCCGCTCCATGAAATCAACCGTCAGGTTCGGAAATCATGTAAAATAGTTAGGTTAGTTATTAAGAAAACTTCTTTTAGGAAGTACTTTTTACTGTTGTCATAGTATCACGTGGCAAATTAAGCCTGCAACGGGCCATTTCAGGTAATCTTTGGGGTATTTCTGGTCAAAATTTTCTTTGTACGCCCCGCGCCAACTAATGGTGGCGCTCCGCTTAGATCGGTGTCACTGACTATATAACCCCCCTCCCCCCACACACACTTTCCAAGGCGGATCGCCGCCATGGTTATTCATCACTGGTTACTCACTGTCAGCAAACCTGTTACCTTTGACCTTTTGACGTTTTATGGCTATTCTCTTTTTTATTTAATATACATGTGGTCATGACGATGTAAAAAGACACAAGGAGGTATTTCAAGTTTCAAACTGAGTGGTACTTAGTGTCTTAAGAGGGGTGGTCTCGTTTACCAACCTTAAGGGATGCAAATCCACTGGAAATATCACTATGTAATTAAACTTTTAAACACGTAATTAAAACCTAGCTTTGCTAAAGAAACCACCGTTAGGTACTACAGTAATCTTGCAAAAACAAGAAAAAAAAAATCAAAATAGAAGTTTGGGGTCAAACTTCCCGTAGACTACATTCTTTCCCTTACAAGATACAAGAAAAAACCGACAAGTAAAAGAAAAATTACGTAATAGTCAGAATTTCTAAACATATAATCAGTTCATACTTGGTCCAAGATAAGACAATTTTTCATCCTTCGACTTTGCAACTACAAAAATTTTTTTCAACGGAAGGGGAGGGGGGGGGGGGCGTTGTCGCGTTAGACCTGAAGATATGAAATATAGAGCATTTAGTAAATAGTGAGAATTATTTTTCAATCTATTTTCATTTAAACATTTTTGAAACTCTTAACCATTTTTTCATAAGAGCCCCCTAACTGAACTAGAACACTTCTTTAGGTAAAAAGACCCACCTTTCCTAGAAAGATAAAAGGAGGATCCCATCAGGTTGTGAAACTATCCTAGTTAAGCCACATATTCCACATACACAAATGATAATACAATTAAACACAATTATTTACAGCACAGTATCAAGGACTCTATAGTTCTAAGAACGGAAGGAACCGAAGAGAAGAAAAAACTTTATGTGTTTAACACCTGATTTGAAACATCACATGGAAAAGGCAAGCGCCCCCCCCCCCCCGGGAGAGAAAAGTGTGTAAATGTTAGTAATTTACAAAGTAAGAAGGTATTAAAAATATTCTACAGCACTAATTGTAAGAAACTGCAGGTATTTAGCAGGGTTTTTCTGGAGGGGTGTTCCAACGACGTAATTTTATAACATTATCTCACGCAATTTGCCAAAGAACAAAATAATTATTAAGAAACTTTGCCACGAAAACATTTCTACGGCGAGACGATTACGAGAAGAGCTAGATATTATTGTGTTATAGTCATTGTCAAAACTGGATTACAGCGTCTTAAACTTTAATATACAGTTAATATTCAACATTGATATTTGATCGTCATTTGCTCCCTTAACTACGTTATCTTTACAATACACTTGTTAGTTGACTGGCGTTTGATTCTGAAGGAGAAAATGCTTACTATGCAATGGTGTAACAACCACCTGTGCTACAGCATGATACATTTTGCCACAGAAATAAACTATTTCAAGGCGTTTTATCCTTCCAAATTCATTCAAAGAAAAAGTTTTTATTATTAGTTTCGTATACCCCGTTATCCGTGCATAATAAGCCCCCTTTACCTTCACACAGGACATTACAAAGTTTTATTATTTAAAGTTTTCGAATATATTTACCTGGTCATGGAAAAAACACAATATAGTCAAAGTGAAGTAACTGAAGATCCCATCTCTTTTTCAAGTGTGCCTTGTGCGATTTTAGTGTCAATTGTCACCCTTAAAAACGGACGCTCATTCCATTTTTCTAAAATAAATTAAATGGATATACATCTCTTTTAAGCATTTTTCTCTTTTAAAGACTTGGTGCCGATGTCACTGTATTGTCAGATTATGAAAAGCAGTTAATTTGTTTGATACACAAACCACACCGATAGTTTGCGTCGATATTTACTACCAAACCCTCTGTAACCTTTATCTTTGCCTATGCTAGTTTTAATCTTAAGTTTGTTGATGCAATAGATGCCCCTTGAAATATCCCGTCTGCAATACGGCAAGCCATTGAAACCAAAGTACTGCGAGATTTATAATGTCTCGTCTGAAACCATCCATTTTTGTATTCCAACGCTTTTATACAACCTTGATTTCTTGTACCCATTTAAGGTTACTGATTGGAATAACTTTCATGTTTTCAAAATATATACACAGAGTGGAAGGATGCATGGAACAGGTCCTGCCTTAACAATGTCCCATAGCAAACCGAAAATTCAAAGAGTAAATGCATACTTTAAGATTATGAATCGTTCAAAGGTAACTTTTGCAACCACCTATACCTTAAAAACTTAATTTATTGTAGAAAAAACTCTTAATTTTGCTCCTACATTTTTGTGATAATGATTTTTAGGGGGATTAATGAGTGAGTATTAAGTGTAGCTTGTACATTAAATATCTTTCATCCTGATTTGATGTTTTATGATGAATTACGTTTAATTGTAAATGACTGCAATAACGCATAACGAAACTTATTGGAATAATAAAGAAATTAAAAATAGAGATTAAATTTTAGCTTCTATATGAACGGAACTGACGATTGACGGAATTCCTTGCATTTGTAACAATACATTTGGTGTCATCACCTTAGCATTTAGCCATTAAGATGGCACATATCTTTCTTAAGCTTGTTGGTGCAATCAATGCCCCCATAACTATCCTGTCTGCTATTGCAGTATGGCAAGCGATTCAAACCAAGAAAGTGGAGGTTTACAATGTCTTATCTAAAAACATCCATTTCTGTATCTCAACGTTTTCATACAAACTCGATTTCTTGCACATAATCATGTTAATATACAAGTTGAAACAATGTACATGTTTACAAAGTCTAAACACAGATTTGAAAGATGCAAGGAACACGTTCAGCCTTAAGAATGCCCCATTACAAACAGAAAATTAAAAATATATTATTATGTGGGCATTAAATGAATATTTCAAAACTATGAATCGTTCAAAGGTTAACTTTTAAAACCATGCATCTAGACACTAAAATACTTATTTTATCGTAGAAATTTTCATTTTCATTTTGTCGCTACATTTGTATTGGTAATGGTATTTAAAAGGGATTAATGTGTAAGAATTAAGTTAAGGTTTTTATTTCTATCGTTATATAATGTTTTATAATGAATTAAGTTCAAGTGTAAATGACCGCAATGACGCAATACAAACTTATTTGGTATAATATAGAAATTGAAACATTAATTGTATCTACTATATTTACAGAACTTACACTAACAGAATTCCTTGCATTTGTAACAATAACCCTACACTGTGTCGTCATTGCTTAAAGTATAGCCTTTTCAAATGTCAAATATTGCATCATAACAGTGTACTGCATGATTAAAATTAAAGGCTAAAAACCTATAACTAAATGTTAATATTTCAAAATGGTCATAACCCACTCTCTTTGCCCTTTCCTCTAGTATAACAGCAGTATACAATAGCAGCGTATGACGCACTGTAAATACACGTCTTATATCATGTAAATAGATGGGTGAGGAACTAGTTACAAGTAAGTATTATATGACCCGGATACTTCGCAACGCCGCCCCCCCCCCCCATTTCAGACACATTGGATGTATTTAAAAGAAACACAAAAATGCAACGTTTCGAAGTTCTAACTTCTTTTTCCTATTTTTGAAAGCTTCCTTCTTCAACCTCACCATCGTGGCATTCATATTTTGTAAGAAAAAGATTTTTCAGTCTCGTCTGGGAGCCTTAATGAGTAAGAGAAAGAATGTACTCCCCGACGAAGACCATGTAGTCAACCCTATCAAATTTTTATTTTGCTCTTAAGTAGGGCAGATTCGTCAGTAACAACCTAAAAGTATTCAACTTTCTTAATGAAAACAAAAATATGAAATCTTTTTTCACTATAACCCCAATTCTTTCGGCGCGCTTCGCGCGCCTTATATTTGAGTTCCGCATCATTTCGGCAACCCATTGTATCTGTCGGGACTTAGAGTAGCTGGTCCCCAGTCAAGACGCTTAGCCCCCATGTCGGCAAATCCAAGCACCACCCCTGGCTGAGCCTGCACTCCTTTGGGCAATGAATTATACCCCCGATTTTCATTGTATAACCCCAAATATTGAGAGATTTGGATCATTTTGCATCAGGGCCCCCTATTCTTAGACTCCTCACCAGGATAGAAGACGGACGTTTCAGGCCAGATGTCTTAGACTTTAGGCTCTCTCGGGCTAGCAATTTCCTGATTGATTTGCCGTCGTGTTTTTATACAGTAGGATATTTATTTTTTACAATACGATAGCAAATAAATGAGTTTTTAGATGTCTCCAAATGTTGTATCAATCTTCACTATACGCCAGCATTACATATGAGTTAATGGCAAACACAGCTTTAAAGCATATGTCCTGGATACTTGGACTACTCTAAGATTTTTTTCATCGAGAATGAATGGTTACAACATGCATGATACTTATGTTAACGCTTCCATTACGTTAGACCACAGCTTTGGTAACAAAATGTAAGAGGAAGATGGGCTCGAGATAAGGCCAGATATATTTTAACATGAAGACTGGTCCGTTTTTGAGCCCATCTCTTGTCTATGGACGGGATTTTAAAAGAAAAAGGAATACTCGTGCATTATAATCCACTACATTTCTCACTTGTGAATAAATTACCCTTTAAGCCTACACAAAATCCCAAAATTTGCTCATTCAACATCTCTCGTTTCCACAATTGATTGTCTCTGCTGGTCGCATTGATGTTTGTACTGCAAAGCTAATGCTGTTGTGTCCTCTAATTAGAAAATACCCCTCCCCGATCCACTTAATGGGCACTATGGTCGGTCTCTGGGTATAATAAATTACCTCATCCCCCATCAAACTATGTCACTTAAGCCGGGGAGGTGGTATAAGACTGATGCCACCTCTCTTCATGCTTAAACAAGCTCCTTCGGCCTCAACGCCAGTAAATATAAACGAGCAGAAGTGATTTATTCTTTTGTCATACACTTGATATCATCCATGTGGTCGAAACCGCTGCTTTCAGGAAAAGTTCACAGTCCACCCCTACCTCCCTCACCCCCAACCCCCCAAAAGTCCAATGCTTGCATTTGTTGATGAAAAACTATTCATCAGTGTCAAATAATGAGCCAGGAGAAATACATCTGTCATGAAGTAACTTGTGATAGTTGCAATCAGATATGATGAAAAAGCTGCTTGAATGAGATCTAGCTCCCAGCCAAAATCAGAATCTTACGATAATAAAACTTGGATTTATCTAAATTCACCTACTAGATTTGTACAAGACCTCTCCTGCCCGAACTATTTGAGCAGTGTCGTCAACCTCAAATCCTGCACGGATTTCTGTCCAGTTTCACTTAAAAGTCCGAATACGAGTTTGTATAAAGAAATACTTAAACCGCCAAAAATCGTGATAGCACGAGAGCCAGATGTATGAAGATGGTCACAGTTTAAGAGGTTCTAACAAACTAAGAAGAACAGTCTTAGCTTCTTCTGGAGTAATCTTTGTCCGCAATGCAGATGTTGAATTCGGTTAGCCAACTGAAATTCGAGTTCTTTCCTTGTAATGAGCGAATCAGTCAGGATATATGAACAAATGATAGTCTGTTTGTGTATGATTATTCATAAATAAACAACTATAGGTGCAATGCCTACGTGCTCAACTGTAGTGAAATGTACGCACGTAAACAGTGCAGAGCATTTGCTTGTATATTCGACGGATGGACTACACAAACAGCCTAGGACTACTATATAGGTTAGTGCAGCTTAGAACTGAATTGTAGTAAGAAACATTATCCACGCCAATGGAATTGTTGCACAACTAACATGAAAAAGGAGGGAAACCTCACCTGATATCCTAACTGGAATAAGAGAACGTTGCCTGGCACAGCAAGGCAAAATACAGGTATATGGACATGCACAGCCTCAGTCCGTCCGCCAATGTCGTGCAGGTTGACTGCTTGTGTTTTACGGCCCTAAAGGCAATTTTTCGTGCATCAAGCGCATGATAGCCTAACATTCGTCGTCGACTAATGCACAATGAAAATACGGTAAGCGAGTGCGTATGCAGTAGATGTACGCTGGCTGCATCGTGCTGGACAGTCGTCGACATGATGTGATGTCGAAAGCAGCTTATTAATGAATATTCATAAGTGCCAATGGCTGCCTACAGAGGAAACAAATTGCACATTCTACAGTTGTTTTTGTTACTGTAACTGTTTTTACTGTTTTTGTTTTATACCCTGTTAACTGGCTCTTTTCCGCTTAAAGGCGTTCTCCTTGTCATATTTTTGTCTGAAGAACATGAAACACCTTTGCCATTGAAATGTTTCAGGAAACTCGTATTGGGACTTTAAAGATACACTTTTACGACGGTCGATTCAATTTCGAACTGATCAAAATTAAGCCAATTTGTTTGAAGTATGAACTAGAACTTAATAAATTAAAGCCTTTGAACAGACTGTAGTTCCATGTCCCTAGAACCTCGGTCGGCTCAAAGTTTTAAAGTGCACGTACCCCCTCCCTCCCCACCACAACATTTTACTCTTAATTTCCATAACTAATTTTCGTTGTTTAAATCGTATCACCAGAGAACTCCTTTCACTTATATTTGCTATACAACGTGGTAAATTCACACTATCCTTTGCTATGCAGCCTAAGGGAATTCCCCCAGATTAACACATCCTCGTTAACCACATTAGATAAGGCGCGCATCCTTGTAGAAGCTGACGTAGTTCAATGAGATGTACATAGCCTCACTTAAAAAAAGCTAACACAGCACTAAGTCCGTTGCTGACGTCATACCTTGGTGTGGTCATCACGATTTCCTATTCGTTACTTCGTTTCATCCGAATATTTTTACGATCCTGGTTTCAATCGTGGGAAGAGCTCTTTCATCTGAAAACATAGAAGGGCGTGTCAGTAAAAATTTTAAAAGGTGGCGTTGTGTTTTGTGATGCTCAAATATAAAAATTATACAACAGGGGTAACAATAAGTAGGGTACAGGGAGCTAAGCTTCCAGTCGAGAAAGGGTATCCTAGGGCGATTTTTTCAGTTCAGTCGAGGAACCCTAGTAGGTAAGATCACGTATGTAATCCCCGACGGTGACAACACTCCCACTACTTTACTCTGATTCCTCCCTTAAATGTGAGAGGCACTTTATGACCCCAAAAAATGGGGTTGGCCGTATTATCGCAACCCGATGACCCTGTCAATGCTTCGGATTGATAAACCCCTACCACCTTTTTGGAAATATCGGTTATTTCTAACACAAAATTTCCCATTTTTTCTTAAAAATTATCTTCTCATGTTCACAAAGTAACAGAATATAAACATTATTCATTAACCTAGAAAAAAGTTAAAGCTTCATCTGCTACCATTCGTGGTTATTATGAGAACTGATAAAATCATTTCTGTTTTAAATTGTAAAGAAAGTAGTCCCATAGAGTTTATAATAAAGGGTTAATCAACGCTGGACTGTGCATTGAGTACCGTTGAGTACGATGCACGATCGGGGGTTAAAACAAGCGATGCACGAGGGTTCAGCCCGAGTGCATCCAGCGATAGCATTGAGCCCAGGAACGAAATTATCCTCTATTTAATGCACGGGTCCAGCGTTGAATAACCCTGTTCATTCACTCTGAATCTTCTGAAGCTTTCCATTTGTTGAAGAATCATCAATTATGATATTAATGTTTGAGTCTGATCTTTTATGAACACGCCGGGTCATGAAAATAATAAATGGTTGAGCTGATTGTAATGTTCAATTCTTTGCAACTGGGGTGGCACCAGGTGTGGGACAGAGAGCCAAGCTCCCTTTTGGGAAAGGATACCTTCTGGGGATGGGATTTTTTTTTTTATTTTATTTTTGCATTTCCTTTGAGAGTTGTAGTGGGTACGATTACACACACAATCTCCAATGGTGACCACACGCCCTACGGTTTACTTTGTTTTCTCCGTCAAAATGTGAGTGGCACTTCACGAGCCAACAAATGGGTTAGAAGTATTATTGCACCTCCATGACCCTGTGAGACTACGGGTTGCCACCCCATGTGGAAATCCTGGGTTACTCCTGATTCAAAATCTAGTATATTCCCTTTCCCTTTAAGACTGTCCTTTGGTGTACACTGTGTCAAGACATGAATATTAAGCATAAAACTAGAGATGAGAGATTAAAATCTCATCTTCTGTCATAAGTGATTACAATCAGAACAGCTACAACCTTTAATTTTGTTGAAATTGTGTAAAATGAAGCTTTAAGTAGTATAAAACATGAATTGTCAGAAGGACGTACTCAATAAATGCCGATTGTTACATACAGACAAGTAATGAGCAACAATTCATCTTACTCATGTTTTTCCCAATGGATTTGTTCAAAGCATACTTGTATCAACAGTAAGATTAATATTCCTTTATCACACATTTAGGACAATAACAGGGACTGCGTCTTCTCACATGTCATTTATGACATATGAGCAAAAACTATAAGAGCAATAATATTACCAAATAACGCAAGAAACAATGTGACTTTCTACTCTGGCATTGTTTTCTCTCGTTTGTACCCTGCTTCATTTTAATAAAGAAAAAAATCAAGAAATGATGTTTAGTTGCTGTCGACATTGTCCATTGAGACTAAAACTGGCCAAATCAAATCACTAGGGAAATATCCTTTTATTCAATAATTACTCCACACAATTAATGTACATTACCAGTGATCGCCTGTCAGAGGGTAGGTTATTCTAAATCGCCCCGCCTGTGGAGGAATCATCAAATATGATATTAATATTCTAATTTGATCTTTAATGAACACACAGCGTTGTGCATGAACAATACTTGGGTTTGGGTTCTATGTTAGAACCATGATTTGCCGTGAACTTGTAATGCCACCTTCAGCCAACATATTAATAACAATATTCATTTACGATACTGTTATTTCCAAAGTTACAGGAACCATGCCATCTGGATCGGTATTAAATAAATCCAAGCGACTGATGAAATATTAGTGGTGTTTCCAGGTTCATCAACGGGGGAGGGGGGGGGGGGTTGAATGGGCGATCATGGTAGAGGAGGTGGAAATCTTTAAAAGTGGGAGCCAAATTGACTTGCTTAGCTTGTACGACGAGCGTGAATCGCGAATTTCGGAATGGGTGGCTCCTTATGGGGGCGTAAAGCCCTGATGGGGTCCAGGAAGCAAAGAAGTTTCAGTTTCAGATGATCCGAAGAAACTTTTTAAGGGATATTTTTGACAATGCAATTCTCTATCTTTTGGTGTGTTTGACACTTTGTACCTACAGAAAATCCACAGCTTATTCACACATATGTACATAGCTGTAGCCCGGTCAGATAACCTTACAAGGTCATTTAGTATTCACAGGTGCACCGTTTGAAATGAAGATGAAGATAGAGTTGCAGTATAAGGAGCGCGTGACTCACCGATTTCTTTTTTAACTAAAGGGTTTAAGACACAAAACGTCCGTGATTTGTTCGCATAGTCACCTCATAGACACCCCAATCCCCTGCAGAACTTGGGTTCCTTTGGGATTATTCAAGTTTTTGTTAATAATCACTTGAGCCGTACGTCATCAACACCTTGTGACGGCACCAGCACCACTGTTTATAGGCTGTAAGAGTTTGTTGTTCGATCTATTTTCCAAATGGGGACACAGTAGTGACTCGTCCCTTACCTGCCTAAGGGCCTGGATGCCACGGTATTTAAACAACAGTGGTCCGAGAAATTTGACCACCTTGCGTGATATGGACCTCATGCACTGCACACTAAAACACTTTTTGGTATTAAAATCCGTAACCAAGTTTCATAACTTAGAGAATCTTTTTTTTTTTCTGTTTTAACGGAACTCTTGTTAGAATTCGTAACATATTGGGGTATGATAACTTATAAAGGTGAAGGCCGTTCTGACGCTAAGATGCTTCTACGAGGATGTCGCAATAATGACGGGTGTATCAAGTGGTACAGAGTTTTGCATTTTGTAAAGTAAAGTCACACATGTTCAAGGAGGAATAAGCGTAACTTTCTATCCGCAAGAGAGGTCGTCTTTCCTTGTCTCGATCCCTCTTGTTAATTGGCCAGGCTAAGACTTCAGTATCAGATGCTTATGAAATAAATATTCAAAAATTAGGGTCTATCATAGCGACCATAACTTTGTTCCTCCATTAGGTCCGAGAAACATGCCATGAAAATCATCTGAAAATAAGTAGATGATTTGCAGTGCCGGCGCAAGAGATCCGCCCCCCCCTTGGTACCCAAAAATTAAAATGAAAGAAATACTAAAGAAAAAGTCGAGATTTCTAGTTCACGAACGTTCTTAGGGAAAGCAAATAATAAATTTGGCATTTAATTCCCCTTCTCAGAACCAAAATGATGCATATCGATCGTGAAAAATGAAGGTAAATGGAGAATATAAGTGTATACGTAAATACCTCCAGTATTGCATATAATGGCTAACATAGCCTATGCCCAGGGTGTCGTTCGTAATAGAAATTAACTGAGCACGTTCATACATAATAAAGTCTTTACTGTTCATCAGGCACATATTATTCTGAGCGGTGAAACTCTCAACCGGCTCATCTTTAAGCACTGTGACATTCACGCCAGTAGCCAAGCGGGGAGGGGGAGGCACGTGGGCATTACTGTGCCCCCATTTGGAAAATGAATCTTGACAATAACATTTCCCAGTGGCGCTAGTACGATGTATGGGGTTGCATGCTTAACTATATTTTCGAACAGAATTGATAATGATCCCACTTAAAATCTGTAGGGGAGTGGATTAAAATAGTATTTTAAGAATGAACGATGGACGTATTTTTATATTTGTCACAATGTTTTCGTTAACGGCGAAAAAAGGTGCAACACCACTTTAAGTATTGGCTTTATTCAAAGGTAAATGTCACACAATTATTGTTTTTCCTTGCAGATCTAATCATGGAGGGAATCCTACTGCATAATTGCAAAGGAAATTTATTTGCTCTCCCTTTCCCTTATTAAAGAAGATTGTCAATTCAAAATAGCCGGCATGGTCTCATGGTAGCAGACATATTTTGCTAGAAAACTGAAAATGTGTCAGTGCTGACCTGCAAGCAACTTTGACTATGTTCAATTATTTCTAGTGCAAAATTTCCGGACATTTCGAGTACAAAATTATCAGCACAATAATACTCATGAACTACTGTAGCCCCAAATTCCAAGCAAGTTAAAAGGACGGGCATCAAGAGGTTTTTATATCGCAATTTAATACTTGCAGTAATAATAGTATAGGGAGCTGGCTATGATTTGAAGCTTTATCGCTATACAAACTTATTCAATCATATTTTCGGTCCATGGTGACTGTACAATAACACAAATGCAGAGAACAAACATTTTAAATCTCTGCGTAGTGTTCCTATCTTCCTTTGGTTACACATCCATTTACTTCACTCCAATTGTTTTGCAAGGTGTTCGAGCAGATTTTTGTTCAGAGTTTGTAAAGATTCGACAACTGTTAAGAGTTTGTTGTTTTACTCTCAGCGTCATTTGCAGGTCAGTTGGAAAGTTCCATGCAAGTATCCCGGCCACTTTTTTAACAACTCAGCTTCCAGGGAGTTTTCCTCCTGGATTTCACAGTAATGCTACTCCTGGACCACAGCAGGCCCCTACTGACAGTTCTTCCACTCACTTGTGAAAGATGTTCTACCCCTCTCTACGGCAAGGCAAAGAGAAAATTGTCATTAGGCAAGGAGAATTATGTCTTGTTATGGCTATGTATAAGTGTATCTATCCTTTAGCTTTTCTGTAAGTACAAAGTCTGAAATAATCCAAAAGATAAGATAATTGCATGGTTAAATACATCCCCTGAAACAATCTTCCCGGAACATCTGAAACACTGAAATTACTTGACCTTCCGACCACCACGGGAGCTTTGGTCCCCTGGACCCCGCCAGGGGCTATATAAGGGATCCTTGGACTCTACACGTACTTATTATGGATTTTATTCTTTGCGATTTGCTTGCCGATTACGTTACTCGATACACGTGCACATTTTGGCTCCCATTTATAAGCCCACTCAGTCAGTCGGTTGCAAGCCCCCCCCCCCCCCACTTTGAAAAATCCTTGATACGCCACAGATTATTGCGCAACAATTGTTAGCTCATGCTTATGCTAACGTGTCCTGTATATCCAAATAAATTTATAATCAAAACCACAGTTATGTATGTTTCCCGAAAGGATACCTGTGGGAGATGACCTTTTGTCCTAAAAAGGTTGAAAGATGTGGATGTTTACTAGACTAATACGAGGAAAATGACTGATCTAGGGTGATAAACGGGAAGATGTGACTGGAAGAATTTGCCGATGAACTGTCTTGAGTATGCGCGGAGCCTACACTGTAAAAGCTAGCCTAACGCCAAAACTGAGTACACCTTAAAAAAAATTGTATTTCCACCACATTACTTGCTTTGTGAAGCGTCTAGCACGATTCCGGTCAATTTCATTGTCGCTGTTTAGGTTGCATGTGTTGCGATACCCCTACCTGCATAATGATACGAACCTTTAAAGAATCAGGAAGTTGCTATTGTCAAATAGCAACTTCCCTGGAAGAATGTAAGATTCGTCGACTGTGAGAAACGGGTTTTAAAAAGACATGGAAAATTCAATACAGGCTGACATCCAAACATTCAGTCTTTCAAATACTTATTTTAAAAGAGTTTCGCGTCAGATGCTTTACATACTATAATCACGTCAGCCATAACGCGTAAAAATGGCATTGTGTAAAAACACGTTTAGATTATCTCTTGTATCCATACAAACTACTCATTGTTCCAAGATTCACAGCAAGGCTGCTAATATCAGTAAATGGTTTCTAATATCTATTATGTACGCGTCTCAATTCAGTGCACAATTTTGGAGAAAGATATTCAAGTTTCATGGAAGAAATGTTATAGAGTTCTTCATAGCAGGGGAAAAGGAGCCAATCAGGAGGAGGGACGAAGTAGGCAGGGTTTCGAAAAAAAAAACGGGCACAGGGACAAAAAAAAAAAAATGCATGGAGCTCGTGTATTCCTGCCGGGCTAATCACATCAGAGCATTTGCGTGACATGGTATGAATGCTGCCTAGCTCCAACTTAAAAATAAAAAGACAAAACTGTAAATTTAAAACTTCATTCGTTTCCGAATAACTATTCATATCTGACGGCATGCTAAAACTTCATGGTTAAATTATCTTTTACAAATTTCTTTGCTTTACACGGTAAATGTTTTGCTCAAGAATCTAATGCGTTTCTTGAGTATGTATGGTGGCTCTTTCGGTCATCCGCCTAATGGCGATGCCGCTACTTTGAGATATTTCGTAATGCTGAGCTTACATGATAAACATTGTCCGCTACAAGGGTAAGGGTTTTGTAGATATTTTGTGACATTACTGGCTACAGGAAATGTGAATTAGAAAGGCGTAAGGAGCGGCGGGGTGGAGGTCTTAGTCTCCAGTAAAATACATGGCGGGGCAGGAACATGCCCCTTGGCACCTTCAACTTGAAGATAAAATTCTCTTTCTTCCTGAAAATGTCAAAATTTTACAGTATGTTACAGATTGCCCAATATGATGCACTAAATTACATCCAAGGACCCTTGAATACTCAACAATTTTCCAAACGGGAGGGGATGTCCCCACCCTCTAGATATTCCCCTAGAAAAAAGTCCGAGTCAACATTCAATCCCGCACCCTCAACCCTCCCTCGTCGAGAACAACTTCTTTCGCCTGTGGATCTCTTAATTCACAGAAGACGGGACTGCAAACAAACGGCGTTGTACAAAAAGTTGACTTGATTGTCAAAGTTGACTTGATTTGACCATACATGTTTCATATTAATATCTTTGTGTGAAATATTTAGGACTCCTTCCTGTTTGGAAGTCATTTTCCCCCTTTAAAGGGAAATCCTAACATAAACACCTCCCCCCCCCCCCCACACACTTTTTATTGTGCACTACCCGCCCTCTCAAAAATCCCGTTGTAAGCCACTCAAATGATAAGTGCCTTGTTACATATGCTTCCTTGGGGAGTGTAAAATTAAACCTGATCACCACCCCCAGGTGTTACAATAAACCGAGTATGCAAAGATACCCCCACTCAGTTGATCTTACCTCATTCTGGTAGTCTTCGTCGGTCATCTCTCTACCCCCTCCGTCGTAGCCATGCTGAAAAAGGAATAAAAGGTCAAGTTAAACAACGATATGTACCATTCTTATATCCAATAAATAGTCACGTGATGAATAAACAAACGGGAAGAAATATTAACCAGCACAGACCATTATCTTCCAAGTAAAGTCTGATTTAGTTTTATAATTTTGTTTTTCATCTTATCGTGCTGTTACAATCAGGCATTCTACCGTCTCTAAAATTTAAGCACGCCGTACTAAATGTGTGACAGGTATTTTTGCTACTTCTTTCGTAACACAAATCAAAGCACAGAGTCAGTAGCCCTATATACCTCTTTATAACAAGAATATTGTGTCAGTGTGGAAAATATTTTGCGTTAATTTTACTCTAACCTTCCTTCTTGTCTGATGGATAATCTTCAAAAGAACTGTTTTTCGTAAAGGGAAAGGGGAAATCCATTCAAGGTTGAAGTATTCAGTTGAGCCAATGTATTTTATAGATTACAGAGCTCAGGTAGAAAGCTGCCAATCTACGCTCAGGACTGTGGTTTTCGTAGGGACCCCCGCCCAATTTAAATCCCAAATTAAAAAATGGCTCACTTGAAAATACTGAAATGCTAGAACCTTCTCTCTAATGATTATGTTGTTAAGACCTTTTGGACCTGGAAAAGCGTATGTGAAGGCTCCCTAATTACTTCCAAATTTTCCGGCGGGGAGGGTGGGGGGGGGGGGCTCTGAACCCGACCACAAACGGGGTCCCATGCGGGTAACTCGAACTGACGGATGGACCTCCCTCCTCATGCATGATGCACACATCACACCTGAGGGAAAGTTGTCTGAGGGGCAAATGTGATGGGCTGGAATTGTCCGGGTTGAAATTTTCCAGAGTGGGAATTGCCCGGGTTAAAATTGTATAGGGTGGGAATTGTCGAGATTGCCCTAGGAAAGGGGGTAAGGGGAGGTGTCCGGCCACGATGTTACACACCAAGTAGCTTACTAAGAGGGGAAGGTCCCCACCGAGTACCAGTCTGGCATGGCACCGTGTCATGCTAAAAGCTAAAAAAAAACACCCTTAAAGTGACATTCTTCAAACATTTAATCAGTTCATAGATTTGTTCAAGTTGAAGGGCACCAATTTTTATCAAAGCAACCTTTAACAAGGCAAAAATTACACAACGGGGGGGGGGGGAGGACTTGGACATCACCCCTCCCTTAAAAACGCATCTAGAGTGAGAATTTCGAAACATACAAATTACAACAGCTTCTCACATAGCAGGTACGTCACCCCGCCCGTTAACGGTGGCGCAGCACGGGGGGATGGAAGGCGATACTCTCCCTACCTCCCATTCCCCATTGCTGAAGCTGTACGTCTGGATTTTTGTTCAAAATTAGTACAAATACGATACTTGTAAAGTGCTCGGCGTCATTCTCTATAGTATCAGTTGGATGTCAGGTAATAAGCATCATGTCAGTGCCCCATTTTATATGTATAATCAAGAGCTTCCAGAAGGCCCTATACCGGTGTCTGCCAACCCTAGATGCCATTTCATAATGCACATTGAAGCAAAGGATAATTTAGAAATAGTCCAAGAATGTTTTTGTGCATTACACACACGTATTTTTGCAAAATACTTTTCCCGAATAGAAGGCAGTAAAATAGCCAAAGGCGCGGGGGGGGGGGGGGGTTCAGGAGGTTTGTTGACAACATACCCTTCTCTTAGACAACATACTTTCCTCTTTCACCTACTAAAAATTATAAATCACTAAATCATTTCCAATCATAGATCATCAGTTCCAAAAATATCCTAAAGATAGCACCATTTTGGAAGGATCCTCACTACTGTACACAATCGCAGGGCGCATCAAAAAGTACAGATTCGCGCAGACTTGGATGTTTAACTGAGGTGGCATTGCGACATCATCTGTCGACACCCCCTGTCACCAAATTCTTGCGGTGCCACTACCCGTTAAATAAGCTGTCAGATGTCTGACAAACAATTAACGGCAATTATCGAATGATGGGTATGAAAGAAATCATTGCCTTTGCTCGGGGTTGAAGATTAAAACAAATTTCATCACCCCGTGTGCGCGATTCGAGAGTTAACGTTAGGTGTACTGTATAATCTAACGGTTATGCTATAGGTCCAAAGTCTGGCCTAATGGTCGGCTCTCCTCTTTGACATGGTTAATATGCTGATAATGTTCTTACATGACAAGCGTCTCCTACAGAAAGAGTTGTTTGAAACCGAAAAATCAAACCTTTTATCATGTACCATAAGCTACAGATATCATTTGGAGGGAAGATTCAGTACTGCTCATGCTATGACATAATCAGTTTATCACACGAACACAGGCCTATTGTACGTAGTGTTTCATGCTGTGGTCAATAGTTCATACAATAGTGAAAAGAGAGTCAGCTTAGTATGTAGAATTGCAAATACTGTACATTACATTCCGTGGGTGTAAGCGAAGGCGTGTTAATTTTCAGCCTATCAGGAAGTTTGTTTACTTTTGCACTCAAAGCAGTGGATGAATTAGTACGTAAGCATAACAAGCTTTACAATTCACACGTAATGTTGTCATAGGCCCAGTCATGTTCGTATATATTTCTTCGCTTGTGGTATTAGTGCTATTTAGTCAGAGAGCAAGTCTCTTTTAGACCTTGCGTTATTTTATGCTCTCTTGGGACAGCCAACACCAGGTGTGCGGAGATGTCCTCACAATATTTTAACAACTGCTCTCGGTAATTTCTCCCCAGAACTGTGCGATATAGCATGTATTTGGTCTAATCTCCGTAGTTTGTCCTATCCGTGTGTAGTAAGGGGCGCAACCGTATTTTTCTTCCTTTCTTATGTGTGACGTAGAATTCGTAGTGACACAAATGAGTTTTGAAAGTTTTGCAACTGCAAGTAGTTGCGTCATTGTCAGATACATTCACATAATTGGGTCGACAGAATGTGAATACTGACATTGTAAACAAATACAGAAGAGAAGCTTTTTGCATTTCATTTGTATGTAATGGTAGGGTAATTAAATCAATGAATGGAATTTTAGGAATGGCAAAAGAAACTCAATAACTTAGAAAAGTTTAGTGTACAATATGGTACTTTCACAATCTTTGAATATCGCTAACATTCTCTGATATTTGAATAACAATATTTTACAAGTATGGTGAAAGTGTTGTTCACTTACTTCTAGTCTTTTGACAAGTTTCAACAATCAGAATGGCCACTTATGATCTGTTAGTATGTGCTTTGTGGTACAGTTTGTCACATACAATCAATGATGTAAAGGCAGGTAGGTAATTTCACTTTGTTTGACATATCAAGATAGCAGAGAGTATTTCGCATATTTTACTATGACAGTCAGTCAAGTACTTTAATTGATGAATGTATGATTTTTTGGATGAGCTGAGCTTTGGAACCACACTTTTGGTGTTGTCTCCATTCAGGGATGACCCACCCTCAACTCCCTCCCCGTGTTGCCTCACACCATCCTGCTTTTTTGTAACAGAATTTTATGTATTTCATATCATTTCATGTTTTATTTACTCACATGTATATTTAGAGGAGTAAAGTTCTGAATTTTAAAAATTTTATAATTCCAAGGGGGTGTAATGAAGTATGTATTACGTCGGTGGCAGCGGTCCCACGGCACTCTTGCTGGAGACATCGAAATGTAAGCATGCATCATTAATAGTTTTCTAGGAACATGTATCTCCAAATCATTTTATTTCTAAAGCCGGCCAGCAAGATTCCAGGATGATTGTTAATAATTTATCATCGCAAACAACCTGTATATAATGTGCTTTTAGAGGAAAATTATCACCGCAATAAATCAGGAACAATAACAACAGATTTCTCTTCTATAGATTCCCGCACGGAGTTACACCCAGACCCCTTCGAAAGACTGAGCGGTTGGCCCACAATATACATTACTCTCCGGCCGTATAGCCCACTGTACGTTATGAGTAAAAAGGCCTATGCCAAAACTTGGTGAATAAAAGTTTGGAAGTTTGAAATCTTCAGATGTCCGATTATTCACAGTCAAAGCAAAGTAACAGCAGACTTGAAAGAGACATACGAAGTAATTCATCTTTTCTGATGAAATTAACTGGTAACTTAGTTTACCCAGCCATTGGTTCTGTTTGCCTCCATTCCATATACGGGGTTACAAATTACTCAGGCTACTTGGTTGGTTAAATGATTTGCCAAAAGTTGGGTATAATTTTGCTCAATTAGTTGGGCAAACTTGTTTGCTCGATTGGTTGGGTAAAGTGGTTGAGTAAAACCGTTAACCAACTAAGTTGGACAGTTTTTACCCATTGTTCGGGGTGGAGGCATAAGGAACCGATGGCTGGGTAAAGTTTTCCCGGGGTGGGGCAATGATTTTATAGAGTTTAGAACCTCTCCCGGGCGGCATTTGGTGACAAAGGCAGGATGAACCTGGGGACAACTTATCCCTGGTTAACCAATGTGCACTGTAACAAACTGCCCCCCTCCCCATCCCTGTATTTTGCCCAGGCTGGATTGGTCCTGAAGTTACTAGTTATACTCTTCAATACTGAACTTTGATTCTTGTCATAATGGTTAGTTAGTTAGTTAGATGATGTTTAACGACCCAGTTTCCAACCGATTGGTTCAAGTCGAGCCGGCCACGGCCTTTTTTCCAGTTGTGGCTCACTGGCTTGTTTTCCCTTACTCCATTGCTTATGCGGAGCATAAATCTATACATCTCAAAGGAGATTCAACACACTCTTCTTTTACAGGGTTAGCCTGCTTAAAAAGTTACATTTTCGATCTTGTCTCACGGAAACAATACTTTTTACCTCAACCTAAACAACACAGACTGAAATTTGCATTGGAACTTACATCAACTAAAAAGTATCAACGTATCCGACTTATGCTGAACTCAAGATTGGAGAACGCTCACGCTCGCACGCACCCACACACACACTTGCCGACACACACACATTGTCTTTGCATAGATTCCTTTCAACTTCGGAGAATTGCAACAGAAGTTCTCATAATGCAGTCTCATTGCGTGGGAATTCCTCGGACAGAGATCCTACAGTCTTATTTGAATGAAAGAATTTTCCGATCTCAGTAAATAAACATGTCTGCGGTGACAACTAAATACAAAGGCTCTGTATAAATAAACGCGACGGAGGTTTGTTTACAAAAAAGAAATGATTTCAAAAGAAGAAAGTATTAAGATTAGCCAAGATACATGAGCCTGTAGTATACAGCTGTATTGATGAATAGTAGTTAACACTTGGAAATACTACAAGAAGCTCTATGTGTGACAAAACAGCACATATATTATACACAGTAGCCAATTACGGTAATTCGATGTACAGGGAAGGGTCGATTGTTGGAAGACTAGAAAATAAAATTGTAGCAGAAAACTGTTGTATGATTTTCTGCTATGCCAGTCTACATTAACGATATTAAAGCCAAACTGGAACTGACTCGTCGACTATACGTGGTGCTTGTACGGACTAAATCCGGAAAATAAAGGGCTGGCATTCTCATTGCAATCAATGACTGATTTAAGGTCACTAAGTTTTAGTTTTGGTTGTCCAACCCCCGCCCTTTTTCCATTCACCGATGAATGTTAATAACATTTATCTGTTTTATGCTTTGGTTCTGGAGGGGAAACAAGTTGTCTCTTTGTTAGACAGTTAATATAAAACCCTATTTTCGTCATTGCTGTGTCCTTCCTCAGCGCAAAATCTCAAGTGAAAAATTACAGCATTTTTCAAACTTAACGGTAAAACAAGTACAGACCAAAACAAATGATAGACAAGCAGGTTTAGTTGACCTTGGCAGCTTGGGAAGGGTTATTAATTACAAAGGGGAAGTCACTGAAGATGCCAAGGTCCTTGTTCAGACACAGGAATTTCGGACAAAAACGCTGTTTTTATCATATCTGTGCTCTTATTATGTCATCTTTGGAATGTGTTTTATTATTTGTTATATATATATATTATATATATATATATATATATATATATATATATATATATATATATATATATACATATATATATATATATATATATATATATATATCATATAGGCATGCATCAGTTATCCCCCCGCATGCCAGTTACAATAATTTGCTGTGTTACTAAATTCTTTAGTGGTTTTATTTTTGCCGAAATCCGTGATAGCCGGCCTGGGAAGGGGTTTAAGGGGAGGAGTTTCCCCCTCCCCTTTGAAAATTTTTGAAAAATTAGGTGTCCTTAGATGCAATCTGGTGACACATATTCTACCTTTGAAGTAAAATTAGTGCTAAAAAATTTACATATTTTAGCTACTAAAAAAATTGGCATCAGTGAGGGTCTGGCATGGCCCAATAGCCCCTCAATACACCACTGATAATCATAATATATGTTCAACCATTAAAAACACTCATGAATTAATACAGAATATATAGGTGCTGGTGCAATTCAAGTCAGAACTTTCTATTAATTACCAGGGAAGTTTTTAAACTATTAATACCCTTTAGCTACATCATTGCATTTTTTTTTCTTTCAGTAGGTGCCCGAAAAATTGTCGGCATTTTGCCCGAATTTTCACAAAAATTTTTGGTTGGGGAGCTGCAGCCCCCCCAGCCCCCCGCCTCCTACGCCTATGATTGCGAATGTGATATGAAGTTTAATAAATGCAGGTATGTTCAGAAATCCTCTAAAACTCAAACATTATTTCACTTAGCAAAAACTGTAATATTAAGTTTGGATAAAACAATTGTTTTCAGTGAAACAAAATCTAGTTTGCTGTTTCTTACCGTATAATTTCTAACTTATCCCAGGCTGTATGAGCGGACGTAGGAAGTGAAGGAGGGGAGGGGTGTCTTTATTACATCGTGTTTGTAGCCGGGAACTATAATTGCAGTATACAACAACTGCATGATAGGACAACAAAGCCGACAAACAGACAGAACAGTGTTGTTTAACATTTACATGACCCCCCACACCTTCCCGTGACAAAGCAATGCAGGCAGTCAGTTCCCTTAAAAAAAGAACATTTTTGCCTGCCTGTATGTACGAGACCTCTTGATTACTTGAGAGTTACTCTTTGGGTGGTGGGCATTAAAATCTATTAAATTTTAGATATTTCCGCATTGACAGAATCAGTTACTGATAGACATAACAAGTATCAGTTCACAATACTCAGCTTTCTGTTTTGAGGAAACTATTTTCGTCGGCTGGTTCTTAGAACATTGATGAAGTGAATGTTGTTAATTTCCTAACCTTGTGTAAACTGCAACCTGATATTTTAAAAATCTTTTTCAATGGATAGATTATTAAATTTGTTAATAATAATGAAAGACTGTAATGTGTGTATATTAACCATCTTCAGATCTTCTGTTGTAACGATACAGATACGTACAACTAATTAAACGTGTTAGTGATGTAATTAGATAAACGAGTAATGAAAGTAAGATTCTTACCTCCCATCGCCCAGACTTGAGATTCAGAAGATACCATTCATCGTAGGGTCCCCATCGTACTGAAATCAACAACAGTCAAGAGATATTAAACACTCAGACATTTTATATAATCTTTAGACAGACTCAAAAGCAAAAACATGGAGGAACACAAAAATTTAAAAGAATGTTAGTAAAATTGTGACTCATTGAATTAACCACGTGACTAGCCTCTACTTTACTGCTTAAAAAACAAATAAAGTTGTAAATTTACATGACTAAAAAGGTTCCTTGTCGTCTGTACAAACCTAAAGGCAATAATTTCGTTGAACTAAATCGTGGTACTGTAGATTTCTTTTGATCTTGGTGGCGAATGACGAAAGGGTTTCAAAGTTAATACTAATGAAGATTAAAATAGGCAACACCCCCTTAAATATATTTTACATGATATAATATTCTCTACAACTGTAACAAAACAAGTTGTACTATGTAACAAATCACTGCATGCAATCCAAGATATACACATACAATACTGGCTTACATCATTCCTCACAAGGGAGTATACACTGCTCATAACACACACACACACACACACACACACAATATTGCAGTGTATTAGCTTATATTATTACTTGCAATACACAAAGGGCCTTCATTTTATCTGTATAGACTAACACGGTTTTATTGTTAAAGACATTAATATTTTCTTTCTGTCCTATGAATTGAAGCATGTTTGTCATCATAGAAATGAATAATACAAGTATTCTTGATGATGACATAATAATTACAATTTTACATTAAACACGATTTGATGTGTTTACTGCTGTTGTGTACATTAAATATATCTACAGTACACACAGTATAATAGACTGTATGTTACCTTTGACGTTTCTTGATCTAAGAATAGAAACAGGCTCAGCCTGGACGGATAGTGGCAACAGACAGTACTCCAACCTGATAGGAGAGATGACACAGAGGAAGTATACGTTTATACAAGAATATTTATAGCATACAATAAAATTAAACTTAAGTTTACAGTTGAAGTTGTTTCCTAAAATAAGATTAAATATGTTTGCTGTATTTTTTATATCACTTCCTTCTTTTTATTTTCCATTTACCTACAAATTTTTATCATTTTTTAATTCATCGTTGAATACAATTCTAATATGCTGCCCTATAGCTTGTCTATGAATTATTCTACAGATAAGTTACATGATAGTCTGCTCAGTGTAGTTATTGTAACACAACCTCAGTGTGTAAGGTGTGTGATATTATTTCAAATTGTTTGTCACAGACGCGCGTGCCAGCTGGCTGCTGATCTATTGTTATGTAAATGGGCTTCCTTTTTTATCAGTTGTATATTGACAGGTGCTGTAAAGGTCTTTTAAAGTTCAGTGTCTTGTGATTGTAAACAGTGTGTGTATTCACTGCACATGTGCTACTGTGTACAATATTTTAGCAGCAAAGAATGCCTTGTGTTTTTATCGGGTAGGGATTGTCTGGACAGCTGTGAATTTTAGAGACAAATTTAGGTCTACATTGTGTCAAGTCCGATTGGATTTAGGAATTATTTCACAAATTTTACAAGATTATTTGGGTTTTTTTAAGGGGCTTTTTTCTAACTGTTCAATAAATATCTTACAGTCAGAGTGGAAAATAAATAAACGTAACAATTTCAATTCCATTTTAAAACTTTTTGTCATCTGTTTTATGCTAATAACATCTTTGTCAAAGTTTATATGCTTTTGGTGTTGTTGCAACATTGATTTATTTACTGTAAAAATGTCTCCTATTAAAACTCTGCAAATAAATTTAAAATATTTACAACATTGTAATGGCTTCATCTTGATCTCTTGTTTTTGCTGTCCATTTTATCTAAAATGTGAGGGGAGGGGAGGGATAAAGTTTTAAAACTAGTTGCAGCACAAAGCTGGAGCAAAACATTTTTTTCATAATAAAACTAAATTGACCACATCTTTCTTCACTTTAAACCATATATGGTTACTACAATAATTTTAAGCTTATTCAATTTAGATTTGATCCAAGGTTTCTTGTACTGCTCTAATGACAATTATAAATACATCATGTACAATAGTTACTGTTTAATGGAAAAATGTGAATCAAAGCTATGCACTATTTATAGAGGGAGTTATAATACCTGCCACAATTTAAATTAAAGTTAAAGAACATTTGTTATGTTTTAATTTCAAAGTAGGAGTTTCTTTTAAAAATGTAAAATATTTCTGGGAGTTTCTTAGATTTTCTTTACTGCAAAATGTAAGTTACTGTGCTGTCATTGTTTAGTTTTACCTTTAAAATTGTTGTATTAAATTACTACGTTATTGACGTTATATTTCACATAATAAAACATGTAACAGAGAACTTGGGTATCTGTGTAATAAAGCATCCTCTTTAGCTATAAAAATATAACATTACATTCAAAACTTTCTCTGTCAGTGACCTTTTTCTTTATATTGTTTTGGAAACCCTTTTATGGATTCTTTAACATACTTTCCAGTTTTTTAACTTGCATTTTTTACTATTTTGAAAGGAGATTTAATTTTTTTCATTGTCATCTTTATCTTTTCATTGAATGTGTTCATATATCTCTCTTTAATCCTTTCTCAAAAATTTTACACAACCTACCAAACCCAATAGTGAATTTTCTTTTAGCAAAATGACCTTCATTTACTTAAGAAGCCTTCCCAACGACGTCATTCCTTGATAAGATAATTCTTTCAATGACGTATTAAACCATGGCACCGATTAATTTCTGACAGTCTCGTTTATATTACTTACATTTTAATTACAATACTTACTCCAGTTCCTTCAACGCCAGACACTTTGATGAATACTGTAAGATGCCTGTAAATTCTTCTGATGTTATTTCTCTGCCTTCCGGGTACGCGTTTATCGTTAGCTTGTTGAGTGTAGTGAGGAGTGGTATGGGGAGATTGGATTTTAACTGAAGATGATTCCCGCCACTCAGGTCTACTGCACTGTAGCAGTTATTCAGCCACACACGTGAAATGGAAATCTGTAAATAAACAGAAATAAAATAAAACAGAGGATTGGATTGAAAGGAGAAATATACCAGACATCATCAGTGAATCTGAGAAAAGAAATCAGAGAGTAAAATGAAATAATGTATCCGTGTTGAGAGAAAAGACATGAGAGGAAGAAATATTGACGATGTAACGATGGAAGTTAAAAATATATGAAAGGAGGGAAATATTAGTCAAGAGATTAAACTTTTAGCTATGAAATTACAGTAGTTTAGTAGTTCCCCTACGTGTTAAATGTAATAGAGGGTCTTGCAATACGTGACGTAGGTGTTAGAAAAATTGGAACGAGGAAATAACTAATTCAAAGTATGAATCCTT
>JAIZAY010000082.1:47500-147688 GCA_029531755.1 Holothuria leucospilota
AACAGGTTTAAAAAGGTCCATTCTAATGTTAAGACCGTGTGGGGAGAGGGTCCCGAGTTTCATGATAAGCCGGTTTTCTGCAAGCTGACATCACGGTCAGAACCTCTGCACATTAAGGCTGTGGTAACGACCGTTCTGACCAAAAATTTACGCGCGCTTCGCGGCGTTGCAGTTTCACTATTCAGATTCAAAAGAACGATATCAGTGCGCAACTTGGCTCTTGAAGTATTAAGTGATATTATGCAAAATATGCCCTGAAATGAGAAGGGACAGTTAGGCTTCTTCAAATCCCTTCTCCGACGTAGTGGGTTGTCGGAACTTGGGGTCGCCGGCACGGCCCGGCCCCCGTTTGGGAAAACTCTGTTGCCACCCATGGTCGGTTTACTTATTTTGGCTTTTCAAAAGGATCATTACTGAGATGAAACCTAGAATTTTTGGTACGCTTTGCCCATTCTTCCTCAGTTCCATTACTCATAGCTAAATATTGTCCAATGTCATCTCATTTCCGTAAACCTAGTTAATGTTCTCTTATGTCCGTCGTGAGGTACGGCTAGTGACCCGAGGAGGGAATCAAAATGTGAGCTCTGATAGGGTCCATTTGCCCGAACAATTGACCTATATAAGTTTTAAATTAGTACAGATTCTCTTTAGTGTAGGCTTACACAAATAATTTTCGCGCGCTTCACAATTTTAAAGTTTAGATTCCTGATAAAAACGGTAAATTTATGTTCCTCTGGTATATACAATTTTTTTGCAATATATACCCCGAAATGGCATGGTATAGTACACAGGTGTTCTTCAAATCCTCCCTCACCAACCCCTCGACGGCATCGGGGCTATCGGGGATTCGGGTCGCTGGCCTCCCTATCGGAGAGTCTGTCCTCCTTCGGACTAATCCTGACCCAACCCTACGCCCCTCTAAAAACCCCTGTGGAGAACACTGGGATCTAGTATAAAAAGAAGCACTATTTTGCATCTAAGCCCTTCGAGACAGCAAAGCAAACGCGGTCAAAAATGGGGACGATGAGTCGACTTTGCCGACTCACACCAAAAACCTGGCTACACCCCTGCCTGTTAATAAAATTACCCGAAAATGTCTTCCATTTCCCAGGTGTCTCCAAAACTGTTCTAGCTTTATCAAGGAATCTATTTAATTTTAAAATATTTCGTTTTTATGTTACTACATTCCAAATTGTGGCAAAAACTAGGCCGCTCTCGGGTTTGTTGCACCTAAATTATACCTAGATGACTCACGCATGTATACAAATACCTCGCATATACACACGATCAAAGATAAGTGAACAAAACACCGTAAATTATATAATGTAAGTATACGTAGTATTTACTTTACTTTTATGCCATCCATTGACATTGTTTTCTTTAATAAAGAACATAACTGACAAAACATATGCATTTCGTTGCGTATGGTGAGAGTCTAAAAAACAAGACAAAACACGAGTGGAGTGGGACTCCTCATTCTCTTAAACACCCATCCCACCCCACCCAGACAGTTTATTCAACCTTTTGTATAGCCCCCTTGACAAACACTTGTGTAGTAAGAAAGGATGTAAAGTATCCGCGTGAACACGACCCCCCCCCCTTCTTCTCTCGGTTATTCTGAAATAGTTAACACCTCAATTGAAATTTAATCGACTGCACAAAGTGGGTTATGCAAAAGTTTGCAATATATCTATCAGACGAGAACTGAAAAATTTGCATTCAATTATTGCATGTGGTTGTAGAGATAAAGATAAAGTTATGTACAACTTCATTACGCAGTGAACTTAAAGCAAACATGTGACATCATAGCCACACATAAATTAACATTTTTTTTTTAAAGTTTGAACCAATTTTCTTCTTCCTAATGTTTTCTTTTTAGAATGCATGAAAGGGAAGGAAATTAATTTTATCCTAACATTTGATTGATAGGTGTCTTTATCCCAGGACATTTGTGCCGATTAAAGATGTTAGGCACGTCATTTAAGGCCACTTTTTGTAAAGAGGCCATAGAATTACCCCCAAAATATGTATTGGAATGTGACTATGTCTGTAAATGCAATTGGTGACTGCACTTTGGTTGGCATAAATTCAAAAAGCAGCTTTCCTGTGTGTGGTTGGTTAGTGATGATCTGTTCAGTCAGTTGTGTTCTCCCACAGTACAGTATCGTGTAGAATTGTGCCCTTAAAGTGGACTTAAAGTCTAGAATTAGAAGAATTTATATTTTAGAGGTCGAAAAATGAATTCGATTCATCCAACTCCCATTTTCATAGCTTACTCCATTGCTGAGATATAAAATGTTGAAATTAATTCACTTAATTTGAAAAAGTCGATTGCGCAATAATTTGTGACGTTCTTCTTGTATTTTCACATTACCTGCTTTTATTTCCTTTTGAAATTAATTTGCTAATATGACCTTGAACCATTTACCGATAACTTGCACAGCATGCATGTTGTAGGTAGGGAGGGGGCTTTTATAGCCAAGTCACCCCATAACAGTAAGACAGTGATAACATTTTGGCACAAGGTGCATGCCGTGGCTTTCAAAAAAAAAAAAGCAAAAACAAAGACTGTCATTTTCAGTAGTACAAGAATGACATCACAAATTATTGTGCAATCTACCATTTCAAATTAAGTGAATAAATTTCAACATTTTATATCTCAGCTTAGGAATGTCTTGTGAAGATAGGAGTTGGACCATCTGGATGCATTCATCAAGCTTTGTAACACATATTTTTGAAATTTTAGACTTTAGGTACACTTTAATTAAGCAATTTAGAGTTAGTGACGTTGCAACTTTTTCCGGGAGCTGTGCCAGACAGGGTTTTTTTTTTATTAAATTGGAAAAGGGGCTAGAAATCAACTTAATTATTATTACATGAGACGAGATTAAAGAGCCTTTTCAATGCAGTTGAACCTCCTTGTGGATATGTGAGAGCGCATCTTTATACTATAGGCTAATGCCCACGGACGTCCCTAAGGATCGATGTTGAAAGTGTTGAACCTTTTCCCGACGAAAAAAGTTAGTAAATCTCCCCGAAAAGTATAAAATAGAAAAACTAAGTATGGCGGGAGGACCGTGAAGATATGCAAAAAGGAAAAAAAAAAAGAAACCTACCAGTAAACCCGCCTTTTATTTATTTGCCACAATAGCAATGTTGATTTGGTCATGTGAGTACTAGTTCCGAGGTAATACTGCCATGGTAGGAGTATATAAGATCGTTCTTGATGTGGAGCCCAGTTGTCCGCATTAGAGCCCATTTCAGTAATGACCCTCTTTGGGGGCCCAGCAGCTCTGAAGCATTTGCGTGATTGTGTGAACTAGAATAAAGCCTTTTTTCTGTCTACAAATGGCATTTGATACGCACTAAACAGACCATAAAATTGCACGTCTGTCTATAACTTTTCAAAGTAGCGTCATTTGGGCTAACCGCCGGTTGATTTCTTCAAGATGCAGCGGGATTAATGGTGGTTGGGAAGGTGGGGGTCATAGAGTTTCTACGGAGTTTTGCAATAATTGTACTTACCTTGTTCTATGCGAAGTTATGATAGTGCAAGAAGAGTACAAGGTAAATGCGCGGAAAGGACACCAAAAATTACATTTGTGCAGACATTTTAGGTTAGTTTGCCTTCATTTTACGTAGCAATTATCTGTCTACACACTGAATACGCACTTAACAGACCAAAAAATTGCATTAGCCCTTTTGTTCATAAAATGCAGGACTAAAGACCATCAATTTCTTCATAATGATGCAAGTTTGAGGGTTGGGAACTAGCATGGGAAATCGTGAAGGGGGTAACGGTGATTTGCAATAATCTAAAGCACGTTCTCCCCTTCATATTAATTGGACAATTGGCGCATTTGAAGGATGCGCGCGAACAGTGCTAAAAGATAGTATTTTCAGGCATTTTAGTAACGTCATTAGGCACAGCATCTACAGAAGGAATTGTAACGAGAGCGTTCTTCCCAACCACTGCAATACAAAGTGTACGCACTTTCAAGTTTTACAGCAAAGTTAACAGATTAACGTGCTCCCACTTTACGATTTGAGTAAGTGGAAAGCCAGCCGCACATTGCACCGACCCGACAACGACTAGACTGCAAAAACCAGTCGCGTCGGTTACGTGTGCACCAAATTTTGTTGTCTACAAGACTTTTGACCACATCGGAAATATTCAACTTTATTCGTAGTGTTTTGGAGTCGGGGAGGGGTGCTCGTCCTCATCTGTGGTTGATGAACAGTAGATAGACTTACGCTATATCATCCTCGGCAGTGTGTTCCGTGGTTGACCTACAATCCGACAACGATCCGACGCAACTGACCACGAATACCTATAGGCCTACAAGTCGTCCTCGACGAGCAGTCAGGTTGAGTTGCATCACATTCACATTCCAAAGGGCTTTTTATTACAGTGTTGGACATGGTAGACAATTATGCAAGAAGGTACTTCTTTTTCATCAACAGCATACCATTTCCTCGATGATAAGTAAGGTAACAAGAAAAATTGCGGGATGCCTCCCCAAGCAGTGCCGACTATTATTATATGTCAACGAAAACGAAATGAATATAATGAAATTTTGTTTGCATGTGTCCAATGTTTGAGTCACCAGCGACACATTAGGCACAAATAACGTCGCCTGACATGACCGGGAGAATGTGAAAGTCAATAGTATACTGAAAGATACCATGTCCGATCTTTCTGAATGATTTCGGCCAAAGTAATGCTATGTAAAAAAAACCCAACAACAACAACAACAACAACAACAACAACAACAACAACAACAACAACAACAACAACAACAGAAACAAACCGTTTGCGTATGAAGCGTGCGACTATTGTATGCTGCTATTGTCTTTACTAAAAACAAAATTCTATCAGCTTTCGTTAAGGCTCCGATTTTCTCTGGATCTGAGCATGGGTTATGAATATCACCTTTTACCCAAATAATGCCGTAAGACAGAGTGTTGAATGAGAGCAGTGGCTTAGCTAGGAAAATACATTTGTGTGTGAAGGAGAGGTCTGCAAGGGGGTCAAATCTCGAAAAAATAAGTCTAGCAAAAGAATGCGTTGTCTGTATTAATTTGCATTCGGCGGCCTTTCTCTTGTTATGAAATTCATGTTACATACGATGATCCAGAAGATCACCATGCATTGACTGGAATAGTAATTCTACATTAGGTGCGGCGTCAACGGGGAGCCAGGCTCCACGACGAGGAGTGGGTAGCAGCTACCCGAAGCACCGGTAAAGATGACGGGTTGCCCGAGGAATCGTGTTGGTAAAATCTTCTCAGCGTGTGTTGGTGAAAAGTTTAACATTTTGGGGTTTATGTAGGGTATATTTGAAAAATTGTGGGTTTTTATGGATGAAAATTAGGGGCTTGTATTGAAGAATCTGCCTTCCTTGAGAACAAAAATCATGAAAGTTTAGGGCGAATGGGGCGACTGTTCTCCGCTGGGGATTGCATACTTTTTACGCTCCTGACAAAAATAAAAATATTCCCGAGGCTAGGGGCGGGGTTGCTTCCTGTGCAGTGAGCATAGACCCCTGCCCTACCCTGGCGCCAACACTACACTACTGTACTCACCTGGATAGCTACGGTCCTTGAGCTCCTTTGACTTCCACTTCCTAATGATGTTTTCATCTTTCGTATAAAACTACTTTTATTTGTAACTGTTAAGGGAAGACTTTTCCATCTATTGGGCCAAAAACGTGGCCATCGAGAGAAGAGGGAGCAAGGTGGCATTTGCCGCCGCCCTCACCCATTCTTGTCAAGGTCTTTGTCTTCCACACTCTAAAAAACGGGTAGAGTAGGAGGGGAAACAAAATCTGTTCAGAAGTTTGACTAAATTTGGTTCAAAGTTAAACCAACTTGGTTCAATTTTGAACCAAATCTAGTCAAATATTTGAACAGATTCCAGTTAGTTCCCCTCCGATCCTGGTCGGTTCAAATTTAAACCGACCGTTTGTTGAGTGCACTTGCTTTACAGTCCGCTCCTGTTCAAAGGTATACAGTTTACAGCGGCAATTTTCACACATAACTTCTGTCATTTCACAAATTTCTACTCCACTCACTTGCCCCCACCCTCTCCCTTTATTCTTGAAATCCTGATGGCGCCTCCATAAGAGGATAAGAATTCTTTAAAAAAAATGAGATGAGGATGACATAAAAATATGACTTTATGTCTTAACAATGTCTTTCATTGTAAAATTGATCAACTGAAGGCGTCAATAATTATTGAAAGTTACAGGAGAGTAAATTGTGTAAGTATTGACTGCTTGAGGTTTGAATGGATAAAGATGCAACACATCATCAATAACCACAGCTATAACATACGGATCATGTTGAGGTGACTTTCCAACTGATTAAAATCAAGAAAAGTGAACAGCATCTGTGAAATTTTCGTGGACATTTACCTCAGCCCTGTGCTTACCATCAAGCAGGTTTGCATTATTCCGGTGTTAGGGTATTTAAATAATGCATTCGTTTACATTTATGTAATGATCTATATCAGCAAGAAGTGTATATTTCTCGTTTTGATTTATTTCCAAAACTGTACTTTTTGATTCGCTACGACCGTACCTATAAAAGCGAAGTTCGATAATTCAAATGCACATGCACACATCCTCCAGCCGTCGGGATAAAGATAACACAACCGTACCTACAACACGTGATCCAAAATTTGAGTTTATTTGAGAAATTGTCGAATCATCCTTTCTGTAACTCATGGGAGATATAAAAAGGGTTCTTATGCGTAGTTTGTGACATTACGTGTTGGAACGGTGCTGGAGAGGGGGGGGGGGGTCTTTATATTACTTTTGTATGAAAAGTTGATTTATTACAGTCAATATCAACACAAAATCACACCACATGTAAGCCTATATTTTATTCCACCTTTGTTTTTTTCTTACAAAGTATGTATGGGGTTAGCTGGTACACCATGTATCATCTCACGGTATATAGTCCTATAATGTAACAACTTACCCCGCATATGACTATGCAATTAGCCTATGTAAACAAAGACGGTGCCTTGCAATATGTACCCATGTTATACCATAGTCGCTGGCCTATATGTTTTATATTTTGTTGTAGAATTTGAAGATGCCTCAAAAGAAAGACGGAGAGAGGATCTACTCTCTTAGATGTTATGGAGAATGCAGCCTAACCAATTATTCTCCATCATCCCATCAATAGAGGGATTTCATGTGACGTCACGCGCAATGGATTCCCAGGCACGGAAGGGCAAAACACATACGCAGTAAGCGAACTTACAGCTCACGCGCACCGCATAACCTTAGATACTACTGTGACACAATGGACGCGTGCCCGTTAATACCAAAGAGACGCTCGATCTTGCCCTTCAAAACAAAAAAGAAGCGCGATCTTGCCCTTCAAAATTGCGTCTAGTTGGTTAAAGTCACGTGACTGAAATTCCTCTATAGATCTAAAATAAACCATCCATAGGCCATATATAAATGGTCAACTTTACTTACTATCCTTATTCAAGTTGTAATTTACAGAAAATACATTTGTATCAAATAACCACGATTCCCTTCGGCATACGAATTATCGAAATCGCTTATTATCGACAGGTAATGTGTTAATATTTATTAAAAACCATTCTGAAATATGCTTATTAATTGTCATCTCTTTACTTATCTATCTTTCTCTCTAGTTTACATCAGGGATGTAACAAGTCAAGTCACTGACTCGAACTCGAGTCGACTCGAGTCGCATATTTGACTTGACTTGACTTGACTTGGTCATTAGTCAAAATGACTTGACTTCACCCGAGTCAGAAACCCTAAATGACTTGACTTGACTCGAGGCACCACCTTAAATGACTTGACTTGACTCGGACTCGAGCATAGCATGACTCGAGTCCAATTGAAGACTCGAGTCAGGGAAAATGACTCCAGTCATTGAAAATGACTCGAGTCTCCTGCTGCGACTCGAGTCCTTTTACGCGACTCTGATGTTTGTAAATGTACCTAATTCCGGATTGTGCACGTGCACATCGCGAGGTACAAGCGGCCGCTACACACAGTGCCCGAGTGTAATCAATAGCAGCACTGCATACCTGTAGTATAGTTGTCACTTGACAAACGGGCCGCGCTGGGCAGTTCCGACAAATCCGCACTCACTGCTGCGGAAGCACGTCTTATCAGACTATGCCTACACATCATGCCAGGCATGGACCATTACGATCACCTATCTCAGTGGTTTCGATCGAAAAAACAACATGTTGCACAGACAGGGTTGCCATCCGAACCACACCATCCAGGCTGGATGGTGTGGTTCAGGGACTTTCGTTGTACGAGATTTTTAATATGAGTCTGTTCAATTTTTCCTCTCTATAATAATTTTGTTGCCTCAGTCTGCGTAAAACACTTACTAAGTAATATTGCTTGTGCACAGTGGCGTAGCTACGTGGGGGGGGGGGGGCTTGGGGGTGCAAGTCCTCCAACAAAATCGTCGAGCTCCCCCAACCCCCCTGGCGATCTGGCCTAAAAAATCACCCACAATGACAAACTTAATGTGTTTGAGAATAAGATAAAATCAAACTTTACATTTTTTCACAAAATTGAACATCTTGATGGCTGCCATCAAGCCTGGCAAGTGCCATTTCCGGCGATCTGGGATGTATTAAAATCTCATATTTTCTTTTTACGCTCCGAGCCAACCAATGGTGGCGCTCCGCTTAGATAGTAAACGGGATTCAAACTTGCCTTGGACCCCAAGTCCGGCCAGCTGAGCTAATCCCCTCTCAGAAATGTGTTTGAGAAAAAAGATAAAATCGAACTTTACATTTTTTTCACAAAAATTGCACATCTTGATGGGCTGCCATCAAGCCTGGCAAGTGCCATTTCCGACGATTTGGGATGTATTAAAATCTCAAATTTTCTTGGTACGCTCCGCGCCAACCTAAAGTGGCGCTCCGCTTAGATATTAAACAGGAGCCCCTCACAAAAAGCTCCAGAAGTGTTGAGACTGTGCTCCCGGTTGTTTATATTTCTTGTCTGTTAATACTTTTCCTTGCACGTTCGAAGAAGGTTTTTTTTCGAAATGATTTTATAGGACGTCCAATATTCTGGAATAACCATTCGTTAACATCATTGGTCTGGACATAATTTAATGGAATACTACTTGAGAGAGAGGACAACTCGTTCCGGGAACACGCCCATGCACGATACTAACGTTAGTAAGCGCAGACCTACATCAACGAAAGGTGCAATGGGAGGACGAAGTGAGGACGACATGGCTTCGTTACAAAGTAAACTGGATATTATTATGGAGCAATTGGGTAAGCTGCAGAAACTCCCTACACAAATTGAAGAAATGAAATCTGAAATGAAATCCCTTAAAGCAGCTGTAACCGACATGGCGGAGTCGGTCGAATTCATGAAAAATGAGGTTGAATCTGTTAAGTCAAAGCTTAAAACGAAGGCTGAGAAAAAGGAGATTGAGTCACTAACAGAAAGTGTAAAGAATTCAGAGCGCTTATGGAAAGCTAAACTAGAAGATTTAGAGAACAGATCTAGACGTAATAACCTTGTCTTCCATGGTGTGCCAGAAGCTGCTAATGAAAAATGTGAAGAAACGATAAAAGTTGATATTTTATCCACCATGATGGGGTTTGAAAATGTGGAAATAGAACGCGCTCACAGGACACCTGGGGGACCAGCTAGTACATCGCAAAAGCCCCGGCCAGTTCACGTGAAGTCCCTACGATTTAGTGACCGAGAAAAAGTTTTAAAGGCAGCAGGAAAGAAATTGAAAGGGATACCTCTATCGAGGAGCAAATATTTTTGTAAGCGATGACGTCTCCGTTACCGTTAGGGAAGTCCGCAAAATTTTAAGGAAGAAACTCCCTGAAATACGTCAGAGGGCTGAGGTCAACTACGCCTTCATTCCCTGGTCAGTTCCGGCATCTTTCATAATAGTTAACAAGGATGGCACTGCTAAAAAGTTGACAAATTAATTCGAAATTAGGATTTTTTTTTATCAACGGGACACTGTCTTTCTGATGTCTTACCCATGTCGTTATTTTGCTTGAAAAGTAAGCTTTTTGCGATTTTTTGTTATCTTTTGTTTTTTCGTGTTATTTGTGTTTTTGTCCTTTTGTTAAAAAGCTCTTGTCATTATTCATCGCAAAGAAATAATTCTTTACTAATTACAGTGAGTGACAAAAATGTAATGTTGAAATGGCGAGTGAAATAAAATTTTCATCCTTGAATGGTAGGGGACTTCACAGTGCAGATAAAAGAAAAGATGTATTTGATTATTTAAAAGTTAGAGGCAGTCATATATACTGCCTTCAAGATGTGCACTGGGATTCCAATATGATAGCTACGATTTCCACGGAGTGGGGTGGGGATGGTTTTATTGCACCAGGGACGAATAACTCCAGGGGTGTTGCCATATTTTTCAATGACAATTTTAACGTTACAGTTACTCGAATCCATTGCAATTCTAATGGTAATTTAATTGCTGTTGCTTTTCAAACGTGTCAATATGAGGTCACGCTTGTAGTTCTTTACGGTCCTAATACTGACACACCTGCATTCTTCAACGAGGTACAAAACATAATCGAGGACTTCAATACCCCTCATTGTATAGTAGTTGGCGACTGGAATGTTGCACTTGATACTGATATGGATAGCCTCAATTATCTGCATACCAATAACCCAAAGTCCAGACAGGTTGTTCATAAACTAATGAAGAATCTCGATTTGTTTGATGTATGGCGTGTTTTTCATCCCATTACAAAACGTTTTACTTGGCGGCAGAAAAACCCGCTAAAACAGAGCAGACTTGATTATTTTTTGGTTTCATCTGGACTTTTGAACACAGTCACTACTGCTACAATCACTCCAGGGTACAGGAGTGACCACTCTTTGATAAATTCATCCTTCAGGTTAGGTCAGATGGTTACTGGCAAAGGTTTCTGGAAATTTAATAATTCCTTACTTGAGGATGAGGCTTACCAAAAAATTGTAAAGAATGTCATTGATGAAACTATTACTGAGTATGCTTGTTTGCCGTATAATATTGATAAACTGCTTAGTATACCTAGAAATATGGTAGACTTTAATATAAACGACCAACTTTTTTTGAAACTCTTCTTATGAATATAAGAGGGAAAACTATTTCTTACTCCTCTTTTAAGAAGAAGAGTGAAATTAAAAGGGAAGTTTATCTTCTAAATGAAATCGATCGAGTCCATAGTATATACTCAGGTAATATTTACTTGAGAGAGTACTGTGACTCCTTGGAAAAAGAGCTGCAGCATTTAAGAGAGAAAAAGTTGAAAGGAAGCTTTATTAGATCTCGGGCAGAATGGGTTGATGAAGGGGAAAAAATTTCAAAATTCTTTCTTAATTTAGAGAAGCGTAATCATGTTAGTAAACTTATCTGTCACCTTACAAATGATGATAATGAACAAATTTTCGACCAGGATGGTATCCAGGAGGAAACTTACAATTTTTATAACTTTACAGTTCAAATGATTCTCATCTCTCTGACTTGAATCAATGTGATGGTTATTGGAACTGTTTGAATCGTTTATCTCTTAGTGAGTCCGCTAATTTAGAAGGGCCATTACAGTATAATGAAGTTTATGGTGCTTTACGAAAAATGAAAAATAACAAATCACCGGGTACAGATGGTTTTACTGTGGAGTTTTATAAGTTTTTCTGGAAAGATATTTGTCACTTCCTGATTAGATCTTTAAATTATGGTTACAATGAGAAGCAATTGTCTGTTACTCAGAGGCACGGTTTCATTAATCCCCAAAGGGGATAAGCCAAGAAATTTTTAAAAAATTGGAGACCGATCTCTCTTCTTAATGTGTCTTATAAAATTGCCTCAACATGTATTGCAAATCGCATTAAAACTGTCATTTCAAATTTAATCTCAGTTGAACAAAGTGGTTTTATTAAAGGCAGATATATTGGGGATAGTATTAGGACAATTTACGATGTCATGCTTTGTTTACAGGAAGATCAACTACCTGGTGTTCTTTTTACCATTGATTTTGAGAAAGCTTTCGATAGTATTTCGTTACGTTTTATCAGAAATGTCCTTCAACTTTATAATTTTGGATCCTCAATTATTCAATGGCTTGACACTTATTATAATGGAGCTACTTCTTCTGTTCTTGTAAATGGATTTATTTCTAAAAGTTTTTCTTTAGAGAGAGGTTGTAGACAAGGTGATCCTTTATCTCCATATCTTTTCATCCTTTGTTCAGAGTTATTAAATGTGTCAGTCCGTAATGACAATAATATCCAGGGTATTACTATTGGAGATCGCCACTGGTGTAAATTAGTCCAGTACGCTGATGACACTACTTTTTTAATTAAGCCAGATGAAGTGTCCTTTTGTTGTCTAATTAGGTTATTAAAAAATTTGCCTCAATGTCTGGCCTCTATATAAATAAGAGTAAAATGTTTTCTGGTAGCCCTTTGGTCTTTACTAGGTTCAGTCGTAGATTGTGAGTGTTTGTATGGGATCCCAAGGGTTGATGAAAATGATTTTTCGTTTTGCTCGGTATTATTTTTAACTCTGACGTCTCAACGATTACTGAAAAAAATTACGCAAAAGCATTTTCAAAAATGGAAGCTATTTCTGATACCTGGGCCAAAAGGAATCTTACTGTTCTTGGGAGGATCACTATTGTTAAGTCACTTATTTTACCACAATTTAATTACTACCTTTCCTCACTCCCTAATCCAACAAACAACTTTATTTCCAAAGTAAAAAGTTACCTTTTTAGATTTATTTGGAATAAAAAGCCAGATAAGGTCAGTCGAAATGAAATTATTCCAACTTACTCGAACGGGGGGCTGGGGATGATCGATTTCTCGATGTATTGTTCTGCGTTGAAAATTTCATACTTCGCACGTTTCTTGAAGAATCATACCGGTAGTCTCTTTAGGGAAGTTTTAAAAAGATATTGTATTAACTCTGATAAATTTGAAACTAACGGTGACTATTTTATTAAGCTTGCCAGCTTACAAGTCACCAATTATTTCTGGCGGGATGTATTTCATGCTACATACCTTTACTTGTCCAACTGTAATCGTGATCTTAGCTGTAAGAATTCTTTTTTTCTTTGTCAACCTATCTGGAATAATAGTACGATCCAAGTTGATAACAAGCCAATTGCTTACCGTCATTGGATACGGTGTGGAATTTATTTTATTAATGACCTGTTTGATGATGATGGTACCTTTCTCCAACTGGATCAAGTAAGACAAAAGTTTTTGTTAGCTACTCACTTTTTGGAGTACCACGGTGTGCTTAATGCAATCAAAGTTAGTTGGAATAAGGTCATCGATAACAATGATCAGTGCTTGTGTAATCCTATTAATTGTTGGTATAATATGTTATTGTCTGATGGATATTTTACATGTAAGTCACTCCGTATCAAAATGGCTAAAAATGTTTTTCTTCAGAGTAAATCTCTTTTAAAATGGAACGAGACTTTGCATATTACAAGTAATTCGTGGATGTTATATTGTTCCATTCCATTCTCATGTTCTTTTTTTTTTCTATCTTTATTGTCGATTTATATGCGTTATGATTGATTAACAACAATGACAGTGTGAACATGTCCTGTAGTTTTGCCCTTGAACAAACAATAGCTACTGAATTTTGATAATATACTCTAAAAATACATGCACTATTTTGAGCATTTAAATATGAAACAATACTTTCAAATAAAAAGACAATCTTAATCATTATTCGAAACACGGGGTAATGGTGATAAGGCAATACGAGTCAAATCGTTTTCTTATTTCTGAAGAGCAGAGTATTTTTTAAAATTCTTACTCAAATTTTTGGCATATATAAACATTTCAACTTGCAAAATGAATTTTAGTTTGTGATAGAAGGCTTTGAAACATGGCTTTTCATTATTCTGTTTACAACAAAAAATAAAATACTTTATATGCAATATAAGGAAATTATAAGGATGGTAAATCGTATTATTATAACCGAAAAAAATATCTTGCTTTGTAAAGAAAAACTGTTTTTGCAGAATATTCATTCAACATCAAGAATAAAAGAAGAGGTAAAAGTGCACTCCCAAAAAAGATGTTCCAAAGTTTCTTCCTCAATTTTGCAAAATGAACAGAGGGGTGAATCAGCTATGCCCATCAAATTTAAAAGCCTGTTGGTTGGCAGAATGCGGTGAAGGAACTTGAACTGAAAATAACAGATCTTAGCTTCATTTACCGAGGCCCAGGGCACCTTGAAAATTCTATCCCAGTCATCAGGATTTACGTCATTAATTAAGGAATTCCATTTTTTAATGGAAGAAGGGGTTTCGTCAATCTTTACTAGATTAAAATGGTAGACTGCTTGGGAAAATGATCTATGATTCAGAGCTTTCTTGAAAAGTGAGTTCTCTAAATAAAAATCACGATTTTCCCCAACACCACCACTCACTCTCCAGTTTCTTGGAATAGCATTAATTAGTCCCCAGTAGCGTGTAAACGGGAAATTAGAAATATCATAATTAGTTGTGAACCTTTCATAAGTAAAAGGTAAACCCTTTTCATCAAAGCAATCTTGAACATAAACTATACCTTTTTCATATAAATATCTATCAAACACAACTTTTTTATTAATCTTAACAGAGGAATTATTCCAAATCAATTGACGTTTTACATCCTCGGGGCTTATAGGTATACAAAAGGTTGCATCACACCAAGCATGAACGACTTGTCGTACAAAAACATTCTTAATACGAACATCCTGGGAGGAACAGTTACAATTAAACAGAAAATCTTTACCATATTTGGTAAGTTCAAGGTCAAAAAATATTTTCCACAACCCTTTTGAGTTGTCACAGTACCGGCGAACCCAGGTACAATTTAAACTATTTATAAAACTCTTGATATGAATAGCCTTTAATCCACCTTTTTGAATATCGTTTATCAACACGGAGCGTTTAACTTTGTCTGGATTACCTTGCCATATAAAATCGAAAATCATGCTCTCCAGATCTTTAATGAAGGAAACGGGCGGGTCTGGTAATACCAGAAAAAGGAAAACTAATTGAGAAAGGGCTAGAGACTTAACTAAAGTAATGCGCCCGATAGGCGTAACATCTCTTCTCGACCATAAGCGGAGACATGATTTCAATCTTGAAAGTTTCTGGATGTAATTAAGTCTAAAAAGATCATTTCCATCATGATTAAAATAAATCCCAAGAAAACGGACAGGGCCGTGAGTAACTTTATTATTAAGCTTAGTAAGAAAAAAAGGGGTGTTGGTAATAAAGGGACCCAGAGGAAAGAGATCTGATTTTGACATACTAATTGTGAGGCCTGATGCCAAACTAAAGTCTTTTAAAAAGCGAATTGCTTCGCATAAAGTAGTTTCGCTCTTATCCAGAAACAAGACTGTATCATCGGCATATTGGAGAATCTTCGCCTGGTTGTGCCCAATAAAAATACATTTTATGATACGATTGGTAATAACATGCATAGACAAAACTGCAACACAAAGAATAAATAAATAAGGGCTTAAAGGACAGCCCTGTCTTACTCCTCTTTCAATCTTAAAGAATCCTGAAGAATGGCCATAGTTCCAGACACAGGCAGTACTACTGTTGTAAAAAAGATTGACCCAACTTTTAAAACCATTGCCAAGGTTAAAGAATGACAAAGCAGAATGGAGAAATCTCCATTCTCATGTTCTAATGATGTATCACTTCGATGGTTTCAGTATCAATTATTGCACAGAATTATTCCTACAAATAATTATCTTTATACTGTTAAAGTAGTCTCCTCTAATTTGTGCACTTTTTGTTTAATTTGTACCGAATCAATTCAGCATTTGTTCTTCCACTGTAATTTCTCACTAAGAATCTGGAAGTATTATCAATATGTTTTTAAGAGGGCAGGCTTTCACATAAATTTAAAGGATATATCAGTTGTTTTGTTTGGGGAAAATTGTGCTCGTGAAGTAAATTTAATTCTTATTTTACTTAAGAGGTATATTTTTGATTGTAAGAAGGTAAAGACTATCAAGGTCAAGGGTTCCTTAATTTTTTAGAACAGTATATTACTTTGCAAAAGTATATTTCACAAAAGAACTTACGAGAAGGTTACTGGGAGAAATACTGGCTCCCCTGGTTTAATTTATTTCACTTCTAATTGAGATTATTTAGTATTATTTTTTAAAGTTAATTTATTTCTTTAATTGTTTTATTTCACTGTACATATTTTCAATGTCAAGAGCATAAAAGAGCAAAAAAAAAAAAAAAAAAAAAGCTCCAGCACCCCCAGAGCCCCCCAAATAAAAACATCCTCGCTACGCCACTGCTTGTGTAACTCTAATGGGACTGGTTTAGTCCTCAGCGAAGGCACGTGCATGGTACCAAAGGTCACCTATAGTTCCCCATGCCCGGCCCTTACCACGACCCATTCAAAATCATGGGTCTTCGACCAGCACAGTGGTGGTCGAGATTGTTTTCTTTTTTATCTCATCGCTCCGTGAGGGGGATGAGATATTGTAGTCACTTGACCTGTTGGGCTATATTCGGCAATGCCAGCAGAAATAGCAACCGTTGCCATGGTAACAGGTCATTTTCACAAGTTACTAGTCGAAAGTCCTAACCCATGGTGGGGTACCCCAGGGTGACCAAAAGTCCATAACGGAGGGAGGGGTCAAAACGTGTCCGTGTGTGTGTGTGTGTGTGCGTGAGAGTGAGTGTGTGTTAGTGTGTGTGCACAAACTTTGCATTCAGATTGAGGACCTAAACAATGGATTTCAGGTCTTTAGAAGGAAATAAAATAGATTTCTCATGTCCTCAGAAGTTTAACAATAGAGAGTCTATTGTTAAAGTTAGGGTTAAGGAAGCAAACACAATAGAGAAAATAATGAGGTCCTCAAACTGAATGCAAAACACAACTGCATGTGTGTGTGTGTGTCCAATTTTGTTTTCTTAATATCTCCAAAACGATAAAGCCGATTTTCTTCAAATTTGGTGGGAAGGTGCCCTAGGTAGAACCCCAGTTCTGCATTGACTCCCGGAAGTAAAGGTCAAAGGTCAAATTATGTGAAAATCACTCTTTTTATAATAACTCCAAGAAAAAACATCCCATCAACATGAAACTTCACACATATAATAAGAGTGTCTGGCACTACGAAAATATATGGTTGCCATGGCAACCAAGGTCAAAAGTCATGTGATATTAACATTTTAAGCAAAAAAAGTGTTCCATAAACTCCTCCTTGTGGGCTGGACCGATTCTTTTGAAATTTGGTGGGTAGGTACCCCAGAGTGTAAACTTGTGTCTCCGTGACTTTCGGTAGAAAAGGTCAAAGGTCAGAGGTCAAATTCAATTTTTGGGAAATTTCACTGTTTTTTAGTATTTTTAGTATAATTCCAGAAGGAAACATTCCACGTACATGAAACTTTGCACATATGATGAACGTGCCTAATACCAATGGAATATATGGTTGCCATGCAACCAAGGTCAAAGATCAATTTTTGTGAGAAATCACATTTTTTTTTAGTTTTTTAGTATAATTCCAGGAGGAAACATTTCACGTACATGAAACCTTGCACATATGATGAAGGTACCTAATACCACCAGAATATATGGTTGCCATGGCAACCAAGGTCAAAGATCAATTTTTGTGAGAAATCACATTTGTTTAGTTTTTTTTTTAGTATAATTCCAGAAGGGAACATTCCACATACATGAAACTTCGCACATATGATGAACCTGCCTAATTCTACCATAATATATGGTTGCCGTGGCGACCGGGATCAAAGGTCAGTTTTTGTGAGAAATCACATTTTCTTAGTTTTTTTAGTATAATTCCAGGAGGAAACATTCCACATACACAAAACTTCACACATATGATGAACATGTCTAATGCTACCAAAATATATGGTTGCCATGGCAACCAAGGTCAAAGATCAGTTTTTGTGAGAAATCACATTTTCTTAGTTTTTTTAGTATAATTCCAGAAGGAAACATTCCACATACACGAAACTTCACACATATGATGAACCTGCCTAATACTGCCATAATATATGGTTGCCATGGCGACCGGGATCAAAGGTTATGTTAGATAAGGTCAAAGGTCAATTTTTGTGAAAAATCACATTTTTTTTAGTATTTTTAGTATAACTCCAGAAGGAAACATTCCACATACATGAAATTTCGCACATATGATGAATGTGCCTTCTGCATATCATATTGTGTGCACAGATTTTCTGTAAAGCGCACAGAATTCGTCCTTTTTGCAGAACAAAAGGGCGCATGGAGATGCAAATATCAGGGCGGCAGTGCGGATTTGACATACGCGCCTTTCTATTCGGTGATGTGCGTATAATAGGCAAGCATTACGGAAAACGTTATTGTTATAACAACGCGGCTTGCGTAAGCATTGTATACGCGCAGAAATTAGTTGGCCTTTCTTTTTATCTAGAATTCTTCACACGTACTTCTGCGTTATCATCGACGAACGCGCTGGTAGTTGCTTTCACTTTGTGAGCGCGTGAAAAATTAAAGGCCGATTTTAAATTGAGTAATTTGAAGATACCATAGAAACTGACATACATATGGATAGACTATGAGCTTCAATTCAAACCACTCATTGTGCGTTCATATTCAAGTGCACTTATTCAGAGACCGGGGAGCCAATTTTGAAGTGCGGGTGTTAATAATCGAAGCCGCCCAATATGTTCAATAAAATAAATGCAGTTTACTGCGGCCCAAAATACCCACAGCAGAAAAAGTGTGGGGGCTAAAGCCGTCTCAGCGGTCCCTGCAGTTATGTGTAGGCCTTATGCCACAAGGAAGAGAGAAAGTTCTTTCTGTGAGTTAAATGGCTTAATGCGTGTGCTAGCGATGAGATAAGCAACTCCGTGGATTGCCCTCTTGTATTGTGATTTTCGTCACTTTTAGTGTGTGTGTGTCCAATTTTGTTTTCTTAATATCTCCAAAACAGTAAAGCCGATTTTCTTCAAATTTGGTGTGAAGGTGTTCTAGGTGGAACCACAGTTCTACATTGACTCCCGGAAATAAAGCTGAAAGGTCAGAGGTCAAAGGTCAAATTATGTGAAAATCACTCTTTTCATAATAACTCCAAGAAAAAACATCCCATTAACATGAAACTTCACACATATAATAAGATGGTTTGGCACTACAAAAATATTTAGTTGCCATGGCAACCAAGGTAAAAAACCACCTGATATTAACATTTTAAGCGAAAAGGTTTTCCATGAACTCCTCCTTGTGGGCTAGTCCGATTCTTTTGAAATTTGGTGGGTAGGTACCCCAGAGTGTAAACTTGTGTCTCCGTGACTTTCGGTAGAAAAGGTCAAAGGTCAGAGGTCAAATTCAATTTTTGGGAAAATTCACTGTTTTTTAGTATTTTTAGTATAATTCCAGAAGGAAACATTCCACGTACATGAAACTTTGCACATATGATGAACGTGCCAAATACCACCAGAATAAATGGCTGTCATGGCAACCAAGGTCAAAGATCAATTTTTGTGAGAAATCACATTTTCTTAGTTTTTTTAGTATAATTCCAGAAGGAAACATTCCACATACACAAAACTTCACACATATGATGACCGTGTCTAATGCTACCAAAATATGTGGTTGCCATGGCAACCAAGGTCAAAGATCAATTTTTGTGAGAAATCACATTTTCTTAGTTTTTTTAGTATAATTCCAGAAGGAAACATTCCACATACATGAAACTTCACACATATGATGAACCTGCCTAATACTACCATAATATATGGTTGCCATGGCGACCGGGATCAAAGGTCACGTGAACTAGGCCATTTTTTGTGAAAAGTAACATCTTTTTAGTATTTTAAGTATAACTCCAGAAGGAAACATTCCACATACATGAAATTTCGTACATATGATGAATGTGCCTTTCGCATATCATATTGTGTGCACAGATTTTCTGTAAAGCGCACTGATATTTGCACAACAAAAGGGCGCATAAAGATGCAAATATCAGGACGGCAGTGCGGATTTGACATACGCGCCTTCCTATCCAGTGATGTGCGTATTTAGGCCCGCATTACGGAAAACGTCATTGTTAGAACAACGCAGCTTGCGTAAGCATTGTATACACGCAGAAATTAGTTGGCCTGTCTTTTTAATAGAATACTTCACACGTACTTCTACGTTATCATCGACGAACGTGCTGGTAGTTGCTTTCACTTTGTGAGCGCGTGAAAAATTAAAGGCGTGAAAAATTAAAGGGAGTAATTCAAGGGAGTAACTGAAGGGAGTAATTAAAGGGAGTAATTTGAAGATAGAAACTGACATACATATGGACAGACTATGAGCTTCAATTCAAACCACTCATTGTGCATTTATATTCAAGTGCACTTATTCAGAGACCGGGGAGCCAAATTTGAAGTGCGGGGGCTAATCATCGAAGCCGCCCAATATGTTCAATAAAATAAATGCAGTTTACTGCGGCCAAAATACCTACGGCAGAAAAAGTGTGAGGGCTAAAGCCCCTTAGCCTCCCGTCTCAGCGGTCCCTGCAGTTTTGTGTAGGCCTTATGCCACAAGGAAGAGAGAAAGTTCTTCCTGTGAGTTATATGGCTTAATGCGTGTGCTAGCGATGAGATAAGCAACTCCGTGGATTGCCCTCTTGTTTTTTTTTCTTATAGCAAAGCTAGAACCTAAAGTCCTTGTTTACTGCCTTAACTTTCTTTCAGATATTTGACTCGGTTGTTTGTGAAAACTTTAAAAAATAATAAAAATAATAAACAAACAACGAAGCAATGCGAGACTAGAGAAACTATGAGAGAATTTTTATAAGCCTATTATGATTAAATTTTGCAATGTTAAATGAAGGAAAACATTAATATCAAATACCATATTGCTAGGAAGATTTTTGTCTGCTCACCCTCAGAGAAAACTAATACAATTGAAAATTTTGTCTGGCACCGTAAGATTTCTTTCAAAGCATGGGCTTCTCCTACGCGCACACTATTGTGACTTGAAGCTCTGACAAAAGGAGTCACTAAAAGTAGTGTACGTCATTTAATCCACCCATGCATGAGCCTGTTATAAATTGATGTCTCATTAATACTGCTTTACGGCTGTGTGTAGGAAAACTTTGCTGGAATCGCCTCGTTTTTATTTCCTCTAGGACAGCTTGAGTACATTACTATTTCCAAAACCCTCGCTACACCTCTCGCTATTCACTTCCTCGACGAACTACTACCATCCTCAGCAAACTGACTGACGGTTACCATCGTAAATGTACGGTTTTTATAAGAAACCTATATCATTAGCATTTCAAATTACACGTAAGGAAACAGAATTTGTTCTAGAAATTGTCCAGAATTACCGCAAAAGTCGTCAAATTTAAAAAAAAAAATACTCGGGGAGGACCCCCCAGTGTTCGGCGCTCGCGGTTAAATGTTTCGCTGGCCACAACTTTCCAAGATGCAGCCTCTAATAAAAGTTACTTCCCTGTATGGCATTTAACTGACTGCCGATGGTCTTGGCCATGTCCATGTCCATTTCATTTATTTCTTAAGTTATCATAATTATACTCTATAACCTGATAACCTTCGAAATCGACAATAACTTTTTTTCAAACAAATAAAAAAGTTAAGCAGGATTGTCCCAGACTATCCATAAAAATGAAACATGAAAGAAAGAACCATAAAGCAGGATATAGGTAGGAATTTTTTGTGTAATGAACAATACTGAATTTAAAACTAAAGAAAACAAAAGGCTAAAATTAAACGTCTCAATGTGTTTTCTTAATTCGGGGCGCTTCACGCGCACTCGTTTTAAATATTGTCCCAGGATTCCAGGTTACTTCCTGCAGAACATCTCGCTTTTAGCTTCGTTCAAACTCTTCCATTATCATTGAAATCCTTGAATTCCCCATGGCCTTACGCAGGGGAGGGGAAGTTCCCCCTTCCCCTTTCCCCCAGAAGTTTTTAAGGCAAAATGTTTATCACCATCGATCTGTGTAAATTTACCGACTTTTTGAAGATTGTGTAGATGCAAGTTGTAGGGCTTGAGAGAGTGTCATTTCCGGTACCATAAAATGGGACAGGCGCTTAGTGAAATGGGTGCAAGAGCCCTCTCCTTGAGGGTACTTTTCTTAGCTTTTTTATTACTAATACCGCTAAAAAGTCTAAAACATGCGATTTTTCAGGGCGCTTCGCGCGCACCTACTCTGAGTTCTAGATCTTACATTTATAAAATTATTGTTCCCAGCCTTCCCAGCCTTTATAAGTCCCCAGCCTTTATAAGTCCCAGCCTTTTGCGCCGCTTGGCAGTCCACACAGGTTTGCTTGCCCCCTCCTCCATTTTCAGAAATCAAATCCCGTCCCTGGTCACTGTGGTCATTTTCATTCGTCACTGACGAAGAGGTTATGTCCGAGAGGTGCACAGTGCTACTACTAGGTCCTGGACTACTTTGTTCGATTAAAGTATATGTTACGCCATGGCTTCGACATCTGTGGATCATGGGCGACGACATCTGACGTTGGGCGTACGTCGCAAAGTGAAAGTGAGATTGTTCCAGCAGATATACTTTAACGTTGCTTGCTTGAGTAATTTAAGCATTCGTGTGTTGGGCGCAAGCTACGTGTGGTACCTTGGTATATGTGCAGCTTACTCCTGGCAAATTGCATGTCAGCTTATGTGAAAACAATATACCTGTGATATACCATAGAAAAAGATTGCAGTCAGTGACAGGTACACTTCAGAAGAGGCAGACAGAAACCAGTTTTCTCTAGGTCACACCAAAGAAGAAATACCAGTTTAAAATTTGCCGTGATTATGTAATAGTGTGACTTGCGTTGACTTGTAGACACCAGCAACTGACTCGATTTGACTCGACCAAAATGTCTGACTTGACTTGAAAATGTGCTTGACTTGACTTGACTTGACTTGAAAATGTGCTTGACTTAACTGGAAAATGTGACGAATGACTTGACTTGTGACTCGACCACTGTTGACTTGACTTGACTTGTGACTCGACCTAAGGGTGACTCGTTACAACACCGGTTTACATCCCGTGCAAACTGATTGTTTGAATTCTCGTTTTCCATATTAGTGTTTTCTATTTGAATTTTCCATTCATTTCTGAGAGCTTCGCCTATATACCCTCAAAAACATGCCCCCCCCCCCCCTCCGTATGTAGCCTCTAGAATCCACGCTTTCAGGAAAGAGTCACTTGTGGAGCAGGAAAAGCATCACATTACACTATCGTTCACTCACCTACAATGGAGTCACAAAGAGGGGATGGGGAGGCACGTTCCCCCAAACTGTGGTTGTGCCCCCGTGTGTTCGCCCTCCCTCCCTGCAATGGATTTTGGGATATTAATCAATTATGCTCAAATACACCATTTACATGTTAATTTGGAAAAAAAAGGAACCACTGTCACTTTACCAGTCAAATATGCCGGGGGCTACATTTGCACAAAATGATCTCAAAACTACAGTTTGTTCCGCGATTAGCTCGCATATTTTTGTGAACTTTGTAAACACTGTCTTACTGGAAAATACATGCCAGAGTTATTGTTTGAACATCTATGTTTAACAGCTATGGGACCACTACGGCCGTGAGTCATTTCCATTTAATACAGTTCCCACATTGATTATCTTGAAGTCTAATTTTGTGTTCGAAAACTCTTAAGAATACGATTTTTGTTTCCCTTTGTAATGCACATACAATAACATATGAGGATAACCAAATAGCTCCCTCTCATAACAGGGCGGTAGCCTAGGCGACATCTCTAGGGGAAATTCATAACACTAAATTCTAAGCCGAGCACCAAGTGGGGTGCCTATAGATAATTGACAACAGGGCGAACACTTCCCGTCTTACCTTTTCATGGGTGCCATCTTGAGGGAGGATGTTTAAGGGAGGGTCAAACGTGAGGCTTGACTTAGGTGCTAAATGGTGCTATCTTTGTCATAGCTTTGAACTGGTTATATGTTAAGAAATTGCGTTATTTATTGGTTTTTACCCTTTTTTGCCTGGGCGTAAGGCAAGAAATTCTGGGGAGGGGACGACAACCCTACTCTTTGAAAATTTTTGGTTCAGATGCAAAACGGTGCTATCTTTGGTAAAGACTGCAATACGTTGAATTGACTATGTGTCAAGAAGTCCTCATTATTCAGATTATTCAGATTTTTTTCTTTCTTGGGGGTGAAATTGAAGGGGAAGTTGCATAAGGGGAGAGGTGACTCTTAAAAATAGATTGAGCTTCCTAGATCCAAAATGGTGCTATCTTTGGTAAAACTTTGAACTGTTTAAATGTTCGGAAATTCTACTTATTTTAGTAAATTTTTCGAGTATGGCATAGCACCCGTACAAGGCTGGCACCCAGTGCGGGCTTCCCTCTCTTAGTACCGTACGTCATTGGGGAGCCACCATCGGTTGGAGCGTAGCCCTAGCATAGACCTTACAAGAACATGTTTGTCGAAATGCCTCCCAGTTGAAAAAGGGTAGGGTTTGCCAGGGCCGACGCTAGAGATGGTGTGTGGGGGGTGACTCCCCAAAGATCCACGCAGTCGGCAAAATCCTGCACTAGTCGGGAAAATGAAGGAAAGAGGGAAGTGCAAACGAAGGAAAGTTAGAGGGAAGAAGAAAGACGAAAAAAGAGAAAAAAAAGGGGGGGAGAGAAGAGGGAGAGAGAAAGACCGAGCAAACAGTGAAAAGAAAAGGGGAGAGAGGGACAAAGCAGGGCAAGAGAAAGGTGTTGGTGCAAACGGAAGACAGGAGATTGGAATGCATTTGTAGACAACGTTTATCACAATATTTTCAAAGCCCGTAACCAACACTTTTTGAAACTTAAAACACATTCTGTCGGCGAAAAAGCTACGTAGGGCTTTTCAGTATCATTGTACACTAATGGAGTTCATCGTTCATGTGGTATTCTGGCATTGAGTCGGTAAATTCTGCACCAGTCTGAAAAATGAAGGGAACATGAGGAAAAGAAGTGAAAGAACAGAAGAAAGAGGACATGTCAATTTTTGTAATCAGGACCCAAAATTTTCGACACGCGATGCGCGCAGTAATGTCACTCCAGTTTTTTCAGTAACTCCAATCCACATAATTATCTAGATAGCATAAGTCATGTCAACCTTACCAGGTAATATGTAGGCAGGGTACACAGGTTATGTAGAAGTCGTAAATTTCATCCCATATCGCAAAGCCTAGTTGCTGTTCTCTGGTTGTGCCATGCGGTACGGTCAGTTGATGAGCCCCTGTGCTGTCCCCGACACAGTCTATAACTCCTACAGTCTTTATGTTTTCCTTTTTGTTCTTAATGATAACATGTTTTTTGTGTCAGCCTACCAAAAATCTTCGCGCCCTTTGCAATTTCACGATTCAGACTCAAAAGAACAGTATCAGTGCGCGACTCGGCTCTTGACATATTAAAGTGTACCTAAAGTCTAAAATTTCAAAAATATATGTTACAAAGCTTGAAAAATGCATCCAGATGTTCCAACTCCCATCTTCACAAGACATTCCTAAGCTGAGATTTAAAATGTTGAAGATTATTCACTCAATTTAAAATGTTAGATTGCGCAATAATTTGTGATGTCATTCTTGTACTACTCAAATTACAGTCCTTGTTTTTCTTTGTTTTTTCGAAAGCCACTTCCCCCTCTTCCAAAATGTAATCACTGTCTTACTGTTGTAGGGTGACTTGGCTATTTAAGCCCTCTCCCTACAACATGCTATCCAAGGGAATGGTAAATGTTTCAAGGTCAAATAAACATTTTAATTTTAAAAGAAAACCAAAGCAGGTAATCTGAGTTGTACAAGAAGGGCATCACAAATTATTGCGCAATCGACTATTTCAAATTAAGTGAGTAAATTTCAACATTTTATATCTCAGCAATGGAGTAAGCTATGAAAATGGGATTTGGATGAATGGAACTCATTTTCCAACCTATAAAATATAAATTCTTGTAATTCTAGACTTTAGGTCCACTTTAAGTGATATAATACAAAGTATACGGTACTCTGCAATTGCATGGGATAGTAAGGTTCCTTCATATCCCCCTCTCACCCCTCGACATGCTGTCGGAACTTGGAGTCGCTGGCATGGCCCTACCTCATGTCGGGAAAATTTTGTCGCCACCTATGGTCGGTTTACTTATTTTAGCTTTCGAAAAGGTCATTTCTGCGATAAAACCCAAAATTTTCGGTGTGCTTTGCCCACTCTTCCTCATGTTCGTTACTAATAGCTAAATATAGAACAAACCCTTTCCATCTTTTCAAGTAACTTAAAGAGGGCATGACACGGCCAAAATAACTTTTGCTTATTGCAAGATTGAATACAGTATTCTATAAATATAATCTCACACACAGTTACAACCGGTACCATTCGTCATAAATGAAATCTGAAGAAAAATGTTCAAAATCCAATTTCGAAAAATGCCGCAACAGGTCACATGACTTTTATGACGCAATTGGAGGCACAAACACTGCGCTGTTAAGGACGCGCATCTAGAAGTGGAACTAATGTAACGCTTGGTAAAGTTATCGTATCTTAGCAACTTCATGAAAAGGATTTCATCACAATACCCGCCAAACATACACTGAGCGCAAAGCGCGGACCATGTTTGGGGCTTCGAAGCATATCATTGGCCAATATGTTCGCGTGCGTATGCGCCCGTGTTTTAGCTTCCCTGCATATAATAAACAGCTTTGTTTTTGTGCAAAAAGGACGCGGTCCGGGCGCGCTGTAGAGAACAGGCTATGAACATGTATAGACAGTCCATAACAAGCGCGCCTTTACTCAGTAAGCTGTTCAGTAACGTTGCTATTGTGAATGGTAAGCAGTCACCGCGCAACGACGCATAGTTAACAATGTGGTCACTGGTCACGCGCGCTGCTGTAGTAACGTAGCACAGGTGTTTGCAATGGTGATCCCGCTAACACGCGTTAGCATGCACATGATTCGATGTGTAGAACGATGGGTGAGCTGCCTGGAACAGTGTTACTAACCGTGCCCACTGAACTATATGCTAGGAAGGATCATTCCACAATAAGGTTTTGAAGCCACCATGAAGGGTCACGTGATGTAGGTTAGCTTACTCAAGTCGCCACCGCCGTAGAAACGCGTACCTAGAAGTGAAAACGCTTAGGCAATGATGTACATGCTAACGCGCCGTAGTCGGCCTTAGCGTCTCCTCAGCCTCTTGGACGCTAATTTGCCGGCTACCACGCGTTAGCATGCACACCATTGCGCCGAAGTAAAGTTGCCTTAGCAACTTCCTGAAAAGGCATACATCACAATAGCCGTATAAAATACAGAGCACCAAACGCTTACCGTGTAGGAAGCTTTGAGGCACATCATTGGTCAAAATGCAGGCGTGTATGTGCGCGCGTGTTACTTTCCCTTCGTGCGCCATTTTTGTCAAGAGGACGCGTTCGACGCGTTGTACAGATTATCTGTGCACAGGTATGGATAGTCAGTAACAAGCGCGCCTACTCTGTGTACTGTTCAGTGACGGTGCTATAGCGAATGTTACGCAGTCATCGCGTCTCGACGCAAAATACGAAATGCGGTCACACGCGCTGTCCTTCAAACAGGCAGGACCACTCCTAAACACAAGGAAAGTTTGTAAAAAAAAACAATCTTTTGATCACACAATCATGAATCATAGTGTACAGATGTCCTACTAAGTAATTACAACAAAAGCACTAGCGATGTAATGAGTAACAAAGGATTGCTTTAGCGTGTACATCAATGATCCTGCGTTACATTATTTTCACTTGTAGCTGCGCGTTTTTAAGGCAATGTAATCGACTTGAGTAAGCTAACCTACATCACGTGACCCTCCAGGTCGGCTTCAGTTTCGTCGCGTATTCTGCATTGACTTGCGTACTCCAGTTATATAGCTCAGTGACCGTGCCTCCAATGACGTCACGATCTTGAGACGCGCTCACATACGTTTTTTCGCTTTCGGATTTCAGGTGGGCTGAGTCTGGCCTGTAATTGGGAAATCACAAGGTCATATTACTGTGTTTATGGACGTCGTTGAGTCGGAAAAACATTTGCTTCATATCAAGCTGTACCCAAAGAATATTTACTGAGAAACGTACTTTGGCCGTGTCATACCCACTTTAAGTAGAATTTATCGTTTTATGTAAATGCAGGGAATCTCATCTCATTTCGCTAAACTAAGTTAACGTTCTCTTGAGTTTGTCGTTCGGCACGGCTAGTGACTCGAAGAGGGAAGCAAAATGTAAGTTGCGCCCGATAGGGTCCAACTGCCTGGACAGTTGACCTCAGTGGCGTACACAGGAGGTAGGACATTGGGCCATGTCCCCTCACGGATGTCAACTATTTTTTCAGTTCCTAAAATGCCATATTTTAAGATAGTTAATTGTCTCATTCTAATGGCCACAATTTTGAAAATACCCTAGAACCTTAGGGGGCTTCGCCCCCTGGTCCCCCCATAGAGTTGTCGCTGGATCCTACCCGGGACCCTAAGGTGGACTCCTGGGCAACGTCTACACGGTAGCTCTGTGCTTCATGAAAACACCTCCAATGCCGCTAAGGCCTTCATTTTGGTGTGCCCCTTCGAGCTGAATTCTTATCCCCCGTCTGCCTCTCCCCCACACTTCGCCACTGCTTGCCGAGACATTCTTTTTTAACTGAAGTGTAAATCTGCAAAACATGTGATCTTAAAATAATTTTTTAATGCAGCTTAAGGTGCCTGGCTGTCTGGGAGAGGCTCTCTAATGAGAACTTAACAGGTACGCTCCGCTTAGATAGTGTCTTAATGACCCGTGCTGGCAAAAACTTTGCTGCCTTCCAAAGGAAAGTTTGGTGGGTCTTACTTCTCATGCCTATGTATAGATGGAAGGTACTTGCAAAATAGGGGATTATTTTTGTATTTACACAGCTGCTATACATTTTTGCGTTGACAAAGCTTCCTGGAGGTATCTAATGACGTCATTCTCAAAGTTTCATTATGCAATAGGCATCACACCCTGCCCCTCTGTGTAGACGGAGTGCCTGTGCTACGGATTAAAGAGGAGAAGAATTGTTCGTGTGTTTTTCATGTATACGGACGCCTATGGTGTTATCTAGGTTGGTTTACGACATTCTCTATGGTGCCCTCTCGTCAATACCTAGCGGTGCCCTAGGGCGCAGCCAAGATCTGGAACAATTTTTGGGAGGTCATCCGATTTGCAGGTACGGGTAGCGAGGCAGTTGGGAGACCAAGGGACTAGACATAGGCGTATGAGGGGAGTCTCGGTCGGCACCCTTCCCTTTTCGAGGTGAGAAGATGTCTGTTTCTATCTCTGTTTTAGATGCAATTTCAGGTCCGGATTTTTTGCCAGTCAAGAAAAAATTAATGTGACTTGCTTCTTGCAGCAAACGGGATTTTTCCTTGCAATGTAGAAGAATTTAACTGAGGATTAAAGTATTTAAACACGTGGGAGGGTGCACTCACCATGTATGAACATTATGCCTCCCAGGAATTGCAGTAAGTATCGGGGGTTCGAAATGTCAGCGAAGAGGAGTTATTAGCATTTTATCATAAGAAAATTATGAATGAAAACTGTTACATGTTTATACCTAAAACAGCATTTTTTTTTAAATCGTGCATTTTTATGCAGTAGACAAACTTTTCAGTTTCAGTATAGAATTGTCAGTGATGATTATGCATTCGTCAACAGGTCAAAGTGACCAAGAGGAGGGGGTCATGAAGTACATACAAAGTTTGTAGTACAGCTTTGGAAATCTCTGAAAAAATACGAATTTAAGCCTCACGGGGTCGGGAAGAGAATCCCTTTTGACATATACATAACATTTTACGTCACATACAGGGGCAGTAGATCAACTGTCAAGGATACTACACTTAACGATGATACAGGAAAAGTGGTATTAAGACCGATGCTCACTTCAGTGTAGCGCTATAAAGTTATGAAACTCGAACTCTGCTCAACTCTGAGCTATGTCGTTGAATGGCCAGTAAGAGGGAGGGATGGCAATATATGGTAATTATAACGCTTGAAAAGTATGAAAGTATATAAACCGGCCTTTACACCACCTTCTTGGTTACGTGTATACAGTCCGCATGAATTGCCCATCACTGAAAACCTAAACTGGTCAGGATGGTGTCTCTCCCGACTAATTTGACTGACTAGCGTAAAATTAGTCGGTGGATTAGTCAGTGATCACAAACTAGTCAGTTGATTAGTCGGTGTCACGGACTTATCAACTGACTAGTTTGTGATCACTGACTAATCCACCGACTTATTTTACGCTAGTCAGTCAAATTAGTCGGGAGAGACACCATTCTGACTAGTTTAGAACTATTTTAGGTTTTCAGTGATGCACTGCAGTACGATTAGAGTGTTAGAGTTACATGAAGTTTTACGGCTCAGTTTCTAACCGATTGGTCGGCCTTTTTTCCAGTTGTGGCTCGCAGTACAGTAGAAATGGGTAGATTGGGACCAAACTTTTTATCATTTTGCCTCTTGCAATCCTCTGATTTTTCCTGAATTCCAACAAAAATATTCTGAGAAATAATGTTGACTATCTGGCATAAAATGAAAACAGCAATTAAGAGCAACTGTGTCAAACATATTTTTCATCAATATATTTCTCAATATTTCAATATATTAAAAATTATTTTATGGGGGCTATTTTGTTATTTCCAACGTTTTGGTTAACCTGAATTCCAACAAAAATGTTCCGAAAAATAAGTTTTGAACATTTTGAAAGTCCAGATATTGAGCAGTAAAGAGGAACTGTGTCAAACGTTTTTTTTTATGAGTATTTTTTCTCATTATTTTAATGTATCTTGATATTGAAATGGGCTGCCATTTTGTTATTTCCGCTATCTTGGTTGACTGGATCCTCAAAAAATGTCCAGAAAAGTACGTTTTGAAATATGTTTTACAAAATATGGACAGTATTTAGGTTTAAATGTAATATAATATATTTTGTAAGGGTTATTTCCATTATTATTTTAACCTATTGTAATTTTAACAGCGGCCATTTTGCACAGCGCTGCTTGTCAGTTACTTTTGGCAGTCACTTTTTTGAGTATTGTTTATTAGCCGTCTAGTCTACACACATGTTCCAAGTGTTACCTTCTTTACTGAAGTCCTTACTACATTGCTACAAACGATCCCAAAAGGAAAGGATCGTCGTGCAATCTAAAAGCATAGATAAAATACAGAGCTATTAAGCAAAGTGCAGCCTGGAGATTATTAATGGAGTGACACGTCTGTCACCACTAGGAACTTAGGGGCACGAAGTTGGGGGGGGGGATATAGGAACAGTAGCCTCCATTCCATTTCGGATTAAAAAAGTGCTATTTCGGGCAAATTTTGTGCTGTTTTCAGGCAAAGATGCATTAAAATTGCCAGGCAAAAGTGGTTGCAGCACCCTAACTGGAAGTGTTCCAGTACGCGTTTGACTAGGAAGGAGTTCCCGAATACATATTTATTCCTGCACAGATTGCTTTAGGACTGCTACTCATTTCCATAATATAAAACTGTTTCTTTTTTTGTGTTTTTTTTTTCAATTATACAGCAAATACTACTAGTGTAAATTGGTCAGCCAAGTTTGTACACAGAGCAGAGAAGTGTTATAAATAAAAACTCCCTGCACAGAGTTCCTATTTAAAAAAAAAAACGAGCTACCGTGATTTGGTAAATTGTTGAGAATTTTTGTTAACTTAGTACTTCTTCACAATACATGGTAAGGGTGCCAGGATTTTTGCTATTTAGCTATGTAGGATGGAACTACTGGAGAAACTGAGGTGACTCTATACAGCGCTCGTAGCGAGCCTGAAATTTTGGGTTCTTACTGGAGATATTGTCCTCTTGAGAGTGATAATAGGTAAACCGTCGGGGAGACTAGTCGCCGTCCACACCGGGCGAATTTACCGACAAGATCAGATCAGCAAATGTACCGACAGACCATCCCAGGACGACAAGTGGGGGACGACCATCCCCTGTCCCCTTCAGTTACGCTACTGGTCTAATGAATTTCTTTTCTCCTTTAGTTCTTGTCATTCTCTTTTTATCTTTGATTACTTAATTTATCTTTATACCATAATTTATAAAGAAATGGATCTGATTGGAGCATATGTGCTTACGTCCCAGAAAGGCAGGCCAACCACAACAGATCCCCAAACATTTTTAATTAAACCAGTAACTTATTTTAATGGCTTCTTTTCATTAGTTTTTCACTATGGAGTATTCACGTGTTAGAATGTTTCGCATTTTGGTTAAATGCTTAACAGGACTCTCATTGTTGCATTCTTAGCATAGTAATGAAGTCAGCAAACACTGATATGACAGCACCAAGCGAAAGAATGGCTTTTTAGCTTGTGTTGTCTGCTGCGCAGGCATATTGCATGTAGCCATATCGATTTAACACTCTAATGGACCACTCTTATTAAACAAAGATACCTAACTCAGAACATAAAAGAAGATTCATGTATAAATAACTGGACAGGAAACCTCACCTGTGAGGTTACTTGTAACTTGAATCATTTGACTCCGGGTGGAGAAATGTCAATGGGATGAAACATCTTACTAAAGGATACAACGTAACTAGACAGGTTGATTCTTGCAGGTAAGTACAAATCAAAGCCCTTGAAGATAGTATGGAACGAAGACAAACCGCCCAAACATTGGTACGTTCTGATTTCTGGAACAAATAAATATTGCGTGAGGTACAAAAAGTGCAAACGGCCTGCCATGCTTGCTTCTGAGAGGAAAAGTATACTGCTGTCAAATTTCAAACCAATCCCAAGCACTATGCAATAAACGAATCTTCCAAGCAGACAAAAGGTGGCCGTATTTTCAACTCAGTTTTATGCATTTGCGCATGCGCAGCTAAAGCTTAAGCCACAATCTTGGACAAAACTCGTTGGGACACCCCCGCATCCCAGCTCCCCCTTACAATGTTGGAGATAATAAGGTCAATTCGGGATGCACCGTTTTTGTTTGGACACAACACTGTGCTGGGGGACAAGGGTGTTCGGTACTGGGGACAGGGATGTACTGAAAGACTGGCGTTTCTTAAATCGTGCACGACATCATACATTGACACAACGGTGGGGGGTGATCCAACAGTTTTTTTCTACTGATTGTCTGAGAATCAGCAGCAAAGGTTTAAAATACTTCTAGCGTAACTATACAAAACTTGGGGATTTTAATCTGAGCTTCCAGTTTTTTAAATCTTCATACGAAATTTCGTCTCTTGCAGCTGGAAATGAGAATCCCGTTCCCATTTCTAAAAAGGTTTGAAAGTATTACCAATTCGAATTTTACACTGTAAAAACAGTGTTTAGGAATTCAACACTTTTCTAAACACTTTTTGCCCCCACTTCGGAAACACGTTTACACTCTAAACACGTTTTGGAATTAGACACGTTTTGGAAGCAAACACATAATGTTTAGGAATTAAACACATAATGTTTAGGAATTAAACACATAATGACTAGGAATTAAACATGTGTGTTTAGGAATTAAACATGTTTCTAAAGTGGGGGCAAAAATTGTGTTTAATTCCTAAACACGTTTTTTAGAGTGTAATTTATAATTTCAGGTTAACCTTTATGACTATGAGGAATACTTATAAAGAGGGCGTTTCTAGATTATTTCTTGAACTACACAAGAGAACGCAATGGGGCACATGCTGGGGTAGGGCAGGCGGCGTGGTATCTGACGAAGATCCCACCGAGGAAATGAGCACACATATCCGGCTCAAAAAGTGAAATGAATTGAATTAAAAAAAGAAAAGGGGCAAGGGAGAGTGAGGAAGGAGAAGAGAAAATGAGACAGAGAGAGGAGAGGACAAAGCCTCGAGAGAAAGAGAGTGGAAGGGAAAAATGAACGCTTGACGATCTGGCTGTAACTACGGTATGTGTAAGATGTACATGGTGTTGTGTTAACTGAGAAGATAGACCGTCAATCTTGGAGGATAAATATCTCCAAAACACAATGGAACAACAATATTACTATGCACCATATACTGAAATTGTCATGTTTGAATAGGCATCCTACCAGTAAAAAGTTATCCAATATAGAGTATCTACTGGTGGCAAACATACAGAAACAGAGAGAGGGGATGTGGAGGGAGAATCGTTCCTCGTTCTACCTAAAACATTAGCGTTGCAGCCCATTAATTGCACAAATAGGCTTACTGCATAATTTGACCTTCATTCCTCATAGAGGATAGCTGGCGACACTCACTTCTCGCTCACTGGGCGCGTATTTTGAATCCAGTAACGTACATTGTATACAGATGTAGGCCTACCATGAAGCTATTTGGTACTTCATACGTATGATGTGTGCCTCGTTTAAAGTAGGCTAGGCCTACTAGTCTTTTCGAATTACTTTATATGGTACGTTACTAGTTGAAACATTCCTTCCCGCTTTTCGAACAGTGACTGCTCTTTTGAATAACGGTTTCCCTTCTCCATCAAAATTTCACGCAGTGAAGTCACATTTTGCTATAATAAGTCTATTAGTTTATTCCGTACTGTGTGCTATCACCAGAATATCACTGATCAACTTGCTCCGCGCCCACGTCCTTAAGAACGTTAGTTACTCCTCATGTATGATGGCTACCCTTGTCAGAGTTACCCTGACATGAGGAATAGATTATGTCAAAAATGGTTTACAATAAGGTGGAACGTAGTCGAAGTAAGCACTGTTACCGTGACTGGTTACATTAAAACGTTGCATATGCCGGTGTCCAGACAACTCGGTCTATAAAAAAGCCCGGCCAGGACATTTCGGCCCGTGAGACATGCCAACCCATGAGTCAACTCGACCCCATGTCGGCTCCGAGACAATTTGGCACCGGAGACACCTCAGCACCCGGGATATCTCAGCCCTAGTTTAGTTCAATGCAAAAGACTACACACATGATTTGTAAGTGTGCATTGTAAAGTGCAATGACCAACTTTAATGAACGCGTCTTAGAAAGATACAATATGCTTTGTCAGTAACTTGAAGCCGGGTTAAGTTGGTAGGCAAATTTGGTGATTACTGATCACAATTTGAAATAACTTACAAGGCATACACGACTTAGTGTGTTTCTTTGAAAACAAGAAAGAGAAATTTTGAAATGATTGTTTAGTAGGCGTGACGTTAGTGAATGAAAGATTTTATTTCACCCCCCCCCCCCCAAACAAAGTCAGTTGTTGCTTTATAAAATAAACAGAATCAAGATTAGGTAGGCTGTACTCTGAACTGGCATGGTGGCCATTTAGGAGCCCCCATAGAAAAATGGGCAGACCCTGGAAAATAGCTAAATGTTTATCATCCAAGATTTATCGATCAGATAAAACCTCAAAACAAACAAAATTTTGAAAAATAACCAGACTGAGGTAAGTGTTACAAAGAATTGCCACAGGGGCCGAGTTGTAACAGGTGCCGAGTTGTCTTTGAGGCTTAGTTTTCTCAGGGGCCGACATGCCTCAGGAACCGAGATCCGGGCCAAGTTGTCTGGGGAGCCGACTTCTCCGTAAACCTATGTGCATACAGTGCACGCGTTAACTAACTATGTTGTATACACCGCATTATTTTCACCACATTTGCTTACGATGATTAAAGAGTAAACAATCTCGCTCCAGACAATTGAAATTCACTCTTGTAGGCTGTTTTCTTCTAACCCGTCCTAATAGTAAGGACACACACACACACATTGAGCAATTGTCTCATTTGCGAAAACCTCCCCCGGAGTTAGCATAGGACTCCGTAGCGAACAAGTTCTTGATAACGACCACTTTTCGTTAGAATTTGCTTAAAAATCTACGTTTTATGTAAAATTTGCCTCTTATATAATCAACTTCCAGTTTTTTTTAAGTGCATAACATGGAAAATATTAAAAGAAAAATCTCAAATACTTGCAAAATAGAATTTTAAACTGATGATTTACAATGTGTGAACTAAAGGTCTTTGGAAGGAAACATTTTCTTGGGGATGGAAAAGCTCAATATAAAGCGGTTGTGACATTATTCTAAATTTAATCAAGTAAGCTAGTTTTAAGAGTAGTTTTAATTGACTTACTAAAAAATGAAGTGAGAAGCATTTGATGTAAACAGGGGTTTTGGAGTATCTATGCGTTATAAAGCCGCTTATTCCCCCTTTAAAAATAATGAAAGAGTCTAAAGCATGAATAAACATATTCACTCCTTCCAAGACGCCAATGTTTGTTGGATTTTTAACAAAGGAGGTACTGTGGGGAAAAGCAGTCTGCGGATATTTTTGACTAATGAAATACGTTCGTTAGGCACAAAGTGACAACAACATTCCTGAACAAAATGGGTACATCTTGACGTCATTGCCATGGAAACCTGAAAAGTTCTTTGTCCTTTCTTTTGCTATTGATTGAGTAAAGAGCATAAGCCTGTTGTTTTCTAGTCCTGGTACAGTGACACTTCAGTGGACTTGTTTACACAACTTAGGTTGTAAGGAGTTAAAACAAATTAAAGCAAAGCTGAACAAAGTATTTTAGTTGGAGTGACTTGCAGTTTCGATTTCTGCGAAACTCCTATAGCTACACTGTGACAGTAACCTCACAAAGTTAAGGGCGCTCTCTCACAATGAGACAAAACTGTTCATTATGCAAACTCTCTTGTGCACATCTCAGAAAAAAAAGCTACTTTAACCTGCTTTGAGCCAGGTTACTGAGGTTTAATTGCGCAATGTTATAAGCACACCCATATGCGTACGAGGCGGAAGGGCAGGGGGCAGGGGGCAGAATCCCCTTAAAAATTTCTGAGGACGAAAATTCGGGCAGGAAACGACAAAAATTCGGGCACAGAATAGGTGAAATTCCGGCAGAGATGAAGTAAAAGTGGAAAGACTGCCCGAATTTTCTTCTGAGTTCCCGAATTTTTGATAGAATACCCGAAAAAGTGCAAAAGTTTTTGCGCGCTTCGCGTGCATGTAGTAGTTCGGTGGTCAGTTTTTTGCACCTGAACTGCAAGGAAACTCGAGCAACTTATTGAGATTCGGGCAAAAAATTTTCTGCCCCCCCCCCCCCAGAAATTGGAAGAGTCCCGTACGCCTATGGGCACACCTAACTTGTTGTAAGCTGCTTGCTATAATTTTAGTCAACCATTGACTGCACAAGCAATGCGGCATGCAGATTTAAAAGGTGGGAGGTAGACAATCACTATTTGTCATCATTTGTCCAGGACGCATAATGTCAGATTTATGTTTATCAAGTAAGGATCATTTTAATTTAATGAATATTTGTACAAAACTTTTTGCTTTTCTGTTTTCTGAGATATTCACCGTGTCTATTGACGGCATACACTCCCAACGAGGATACCATCAATACATTTACTGTACCCGTGGTTTCCTCAGTATTGTTAAGTACTCTTCTTTCCCTTCTCTGGCCGCCTTCTTAGTAATCTCCAGTTCTTTCAATAACATATCCATCCCCCTTCCACTTTTCCGTAGCCCACCCCCCCCCTCTCTCTCCCACGTTCCAAATTCGGCTATTAAAAACCGAAATGTGTGCTAATTTATCCGTTCGAAACCATTTATTTAAAGTGGACCTAAAGTCTAGAATTACAAGAATATATATTATAGAGGTTGAAAAAGGAATTTCATTCACCCAACTCCCATGTTCATAGCTTACTCCGTTGCTGAGATTTAAAATGTTGAAATTTATTCACTTAAGTTGAAATAGTCAATTGCGCAATAATTTGTAATGTCCTTCTTGTACAACTCACATTACCTGCTTTTGTTTCCTTTTGAAATTAACTACGATGTTTATATGACCTTGAAACATCTACTCTTTCCTTGTATAGCATGTTGCACAGGGAGGGCTTATAGCCAAGACACCCTATAACCAGGGAGGTGATATCACCTCCCTGCTATAACATTAAGACAGTGATCACATTTTGGCATAAGGTGCAGCGGCTTTCGAAAAAAACAAAGAAAAACAAAGACGGTAATTTGAGTAGTACAAGAATGACATCACAAATTATTGCGCAATCTACCATTTCAAATTGATTGAATATGCACCAACATTTTATATCTCAACTCAGGAATATCCTGTGAAGTTGGGAGTTGGATCATTTGGATACATTTTTCAGGCTTTGGAACATTTTATATTTTTGAATTTTTAGACTTTAGGTACATTTTAAGTGCTCATTCTGCCCTCTGCCCCCGAACAGGCAGGTGCGCTTTAAAGCAAGGGTGGAGAACCTTTTTCCTCTGACGGGCCGTTTTGAAAGACATAATCCAATCGCGGGCCACACACAGAAAGGGCGCAACAAACATTCCCCATAGGGTGCAGGCCCTGCTGGGGTAAAGGGGAAAAAGTACAGGCTAGAACTGGGGGAAGCCCGAGAAGCTCTGGAATTTGTACAAATTTGTAGGCAGTGGAATGTTTCATTTACTACCTGTAAATGACGTAGAATGTGTAAGGTTACACAGACCAGGTTCCTTTTTCATTAAGACTTAAAGGCAATAGGCAGTCAACCCAATCAGAGTTAGTATGGCCTATTTTGATCACGTGACAATATTTTTGTTAGTGAATTTTCAAATTCAAACAGAATTACTCCTTGCTTTACCTACTGTTTGTAATAGTTATGTTCAAAATTTCTTCAGAGGTTCTTGTAATGCAATAAAAGGAGATTTGCAAGAATTTGTTGATTTTTCAAAGCAAATTTTGGGGCGACTGCATACTGCCTTAAAGACTGATGTTAAAGGAGCTGAGTAGTCGCCAAAGTAGAATAAATTCTCGGACCCGCCGACTTCGTTACGTCACATCCGGTTATGCTTCTTGGTTTATCGATTCGATCAGATACCGATACTTATCAAAGCCATGCATGCAGTGTGTCTGGTGTAACAGTACACTTGTTACTGTCGTTAACAGTACTAACGTTAGCCTAACTTAGGCTAGCGTTAGGGCCTAGGTCTCCCACGAAAAACAAACTCATTGATCCAAAAAGACAGTTTCAATACCTGCAAAATCCACAATGTTCTTCATGAACCTCCTGCAGATGATGCACGAAATAGGCGTGTGCCTTGCCACGAGTGAACGCTAATATACTACATACTTACGTACGTTGTGAGTTGTGTGTACTACATGCCTGGGTAGATGCATCGATCAGAACCAATACAAGTGGAAACGATTCAAAATTGTCGGTGCCAGAAGAAATAGTAACGAACTACAAATTCAAAAAACAAATTGTAAAATATCTTGCAAGTGTAAAATCAAATAACCCAAGAAATAGTATAGGAGCATTGTGGCAAAATTACTTTGCAAGATTATTTTAAATGAGAATATAAAACGCATTAGGATTAATATTTTTAAAATTAGCCCCGCATAGAGGGTAATCATCTCGTTGGTATGATGTATTTATTTTAGAAGTACGCCACTACTCAGCTCCTTTAAGTTTGATCTATCATGCAACCCTGCTACTGAAATCAAACTTAAAATCAATCTTAACTCTTTATGGAACAGGGCCCCAAAGTATCACAGTATGGCCATTTGTCTTTTTAGTATGCATGAAGTAATGATGAATGAGCAAATAAGTGCGCACGAAGCGCATCGAAAAACAAAAATTAAACCAATTTTATTTTTTCCTCAATTTACATTGCAAAATTGTCCCCTTTCTAACATCTATTTCACTCTTCGGGGACAGTTCTACCCCCTTCCCGAATTTACTGGAATAGATACAATGCCCACTGGGTTTCGTACTGTTAATAGAAAGACCTGTATGGTTATGCAAGTCTGTACAATGTTATATAGCCTATCTGCCACGCAAAGCTTCCGTAACCTCAGGAAGTACAAGCATTCTGCACCTGGTTTAAGTCTAATGAAACGGTTGGCATGTAACCATTGTACAAACAAGGGTTTTACTCATATAGGCTTACTGTTAGTGTTTCTTAGCAGATTTTCGTGAAACACCTGGAAAGTGGTATAGCCTATGCAGGATAAACGGTGAGCACAGTGGAATAAAAGATTATTATCAATTACTTTTCAAGTGATTCTGAATTAACATTTATGAATTGCCTAGCGGGCCGGATGAAAATGGTCTCGCGGGCTGCATACGGCCCGGGGGCCGGAGGTTCCCAACCCCTGCTTTAAAGTTTGACTTGTTATTGTTGTTTTAACATAATTTTGTCCAAGCACCCTCATATATGTTATTCCTCATTTTCACCAAAAGTTGGATGACATTGCTGAATCATTGTCCTTATACAGTGATCATAAGTATAACCTGAAAATATTATTGCGACTCAATTGCTGGAAGTGGCAAAAGTGGGCGATGTGTGTAACAAAAAGTAGTGACTTGTAAACATGTGACAAAAAATGGGCGACTTGTGAAAAAAGTCGTGACAACCATTGTGACAAAAGTGGTTGTTGTGACAAAAGTGGTTTTTACACACGCTCCTAAAGACATGATTCTTTCGTCCATTGTTTCTTAATTCACGAAGCATATTTTGCCCTAAGATTGGAATCATCTGATAGCCTATCGTGTAGACAGGAAAGAAACTTGCTGGTCAATTTTGTTTGGATTTTGACTGTAAAATCGCTACCCGAATTACATATTCTGTGTCGGTCTTTTGTTTTGTTTACGTAACCGACTTCAACAAGTCGAATTATACAGGATGCAGGCATTACCTGCATAGAAGAAGCAAGTAAAGTCGGCTAGTTAATTGGTAATGTTCCTCTCTGGGGCGTGGAAAAAGGGGGGCGTCATCTTTTATCTTCAATGTTTTGAAAATATTGTAATAATCCTTTAAGGTTTTTTCAATCGAGAAAATCTCAGGCCAGTAATTTGATCTGAAACGCTACTGTTGAACAAATTCTATTTCGTGCACACGGTCGACAAATGACTTTGTTCAATGCCTGAACTAAACTTTCGCTCGTCACTAGTCTGACATTTCGAAAATTTCTTCATTGCAAACATGAAATAGTAAGTGCATAGACATTTGGGGATAACTGTTTCGGTAACGATATTTTCCTGTTTGCCCAGGCCCATGTACCATCATAAAAAGATTTATGTGGGTAGTTTCTTTGGAGGCTACGAAGTATTAACTTGTATTCAAGATGTAAAATGAAGTCTGATAATGAGGCAGGAAGGGGGATAATGTTTGGCATTCACATTCCTCGAGACCGAGGTAATCTTGACACTTTTCACGTGCATGCATACACGAACTTCCTTATACAGTTATTAATTTTATACTATCAAATCTGAAGCTGTATGATTTTCTTATGAAACTATCACCACAAAGTACTTCTGAACAAGGACGTATTCAATTAGCAGACTGTAAATAATTGAAGTAAAACTACAGTTCTTTGACAGAGACACAAACTGTCACAAAGACGGGCTTCTTCCGGTGGAAACGTTGAACATCGTGTTTAAATTACAATCAAATAGACTGTGTACACATACTTAAAAGTTCACTGTACAAATTACTGATATCATAAACACAATTATACATTCCAATTGTATAACGTACAAAGTTCACTGTTGCTTCCAGAATGAGTATAGGCTGAGTTCTATACTTAACATTGTACGCAATAAATAATTGTACGATATTCAAGAATGGCGTTCCTATCCCCTAGGCAACTACATGCACATCTAGAAATATCTAAAGCAATAAGGGTAAGGGGAGGGGGTACAAGATTACTGACCACCCTCAGTGTTCCACATAAACGTTGAGGACTGCAGATAAAAGAGAATGGATTGATATCAGGTAACTTACTGATAAGCAACCAAATAAAACTCTAATTAACATATTATGGAACCATTAATGGGACAAACTGCTCATCGCGCCCTCACTCTTGATGAGAAAATTTATTGTCCAGGCCGCATGAACCATTGTGAAAGGAAAGATTGAAGTATTGGGTATTTTTGAAGGCTACAAAGTACTCACATGTATATACATGTATACAAGATGTAAAATGAAGTCCAGAAAGGGGGGTAGGGGTTGAATAAAAGTTGATAATTACATTCCTCGACACATTGTATGTGCATACACGGCTTTTCTTATAGCCAACAACTTTTGTACGATCAGATCCGAGGCCTTACGATTCTCCTATGAAACTATCACCACAAGGTGGATCTGAACAATATTACACAGAATTAACATTGTGGGAGCAATTGAGGGAAAATTACAATTTTGTGTCCGAGAAATAAACTGTTGCCAAGATAAACTTAACCTGATGGAAACACTTTACCTCGTATTAAGGTTTACATCAAATGCACTATGCGTGTATACTAAAGTTCTTTGCACTTTACTGATATCGTACACCGTATTGTACAATGCGCAAAGTTCAGTGTTGCATTAAAAATTAGTAGGCTACCCTTTGAAATACATGGAAACACTCTACACAATAAATAAGTGGAAGGGGTGCAAGCATTGTATACAGGGTGCCACGAGTATGCTTGGCACAAGTCTAAAAGTGTTGTGCTCAAGTCTACCGTGCAGGTGTTGAAATGTACTCAATGAATATTCATATGCCTTTTGTGTGCACACGAAGTTTGCTGCAGCAACGATCGAAACGTTAATGCGCTTTGTTCGCATCACCGATTTTTACTTGTGTTTACTGGGTCTAGGTAATTTTTCTTTAGTTTAATTTGCATAAAATGCAGAATTTGAGAGGTTTTAAGAGGTCCAGGCGCGAAAAGATAGGGTGCAACATTGAATTTCGGTTCTGGTTATGTGTGGGTTGCTGCGTGAGCCCGCAGTTGTCATTGCAAGCCGATAGCAGTTGGACACGATGTCCGTTGGGTGTTAGCCCGCAGCAGTTACTGGCGTCTTCGTGAGCTAGTTTTGGAGTCTGTTGGGGAATTGTGGCTCCCCGTCGTTATTTTTTCGTACAAAATGTCTTAATCACTCACGGTCTTTTAATTTAGGTCTGCCGTCCTCGTGTCAAAAACCGGAAACTTAACGTAGTTCCGTAAGTGAACTGTTTCGATTTATTTTACGTTATTTACAAAGTTAGCTTAGCTTATAGTAAAATATGCATACGTCAGGGGACGCCCTAGGCAGTAAATTTCCTTCATGTTAAATTGACTTTTTACGTGCTAAACAAACAGGCACGGCCAGACCAGCGAAAGGATATCAGATATGGCCAACAACCAAAAAAATGAACACCAGCAACACCCTCGCAAACGAAACAAAAACCACCCACACTGCTACTGAGCAGCCACAGACATCGAAACTGAAAGACAACACAAAACCAGACTACCATCACTCAAAAACCAAAAAAAACCGAAGCACCAAGAACACCAGACCAAACTACCACCACCCACAACTGCCCAGAAGGGCCACAACTCCAAACGGCTACGAGGGGCCGGGGTCCACTTGCCGTATTTACAGTATGTACAGTATATACACTATTTACACCCAACCAAAATTAAACAAAAACCAAAGTACCGAAGAGATCAAACGAGTCCTGTGGGGGGACAGGAACGTCCGCTCTCCCCGGCGACCTGAACTGAACTGGGCAAATACAGGCGCAAATTGCCCAAGAGTGCCCCGGAGGCAGTTGTGGCAAAGGGTAACCTCATTATCCCCACGTTTATAAAAACTCCACAACCGGATGCAGTTTAAAGTCCTGCCCAAAGCAAGATGCATCGGTAACATAACTGAAGAGTAAGTCAAGGGGTTATTGTACTTATGTAGTATATGTATAGTTGAGCAATGCATGTGTAGAATTGGACCTCAGAGAGAGGCCAGGAATTGCTACCAATCACATAAATTGTTTTTATTACATTATGAAGGCAATCTTAAACCAATTACCTAACGAACGATTACTTCTGTTAAATATTTGTACATGAAGTCTGTATAATTTTACATTTATTCCAGCGTTTTTATGTTGGTGCAATAAACTAGTGTAAGGCTAAAGGTACGTCTGGTTTCGTCATTCGTCTGTTCGTTTCTGCTTCACCCTACCCTTGACATAGGGCTACTGCCGCATATATAGTAAACCTAAAACAATAATTGGGGGCGGGGATCACGACTAGAAAGTATGAAAGACCGTAGAAGTGATTCGAAGTTCTGCCTCTGCTAGAGTGAGATCAAGAGACCACCATCCCCACGCTTTTGCGTTTCTAAATAAACTTCTGATAAAACAAAGTGTGAAAAAGAATTTCAGTCAAATAAGAAATAAGCTTAAAACACTTTCTGATGAAGGTATTTTATGTAACAATTAATAACATACCATTGTTAATTCATTGGGAGATAGCTGTGATGAATGGATGAGGACTGTAATTATTGTAAACTGCTTACAACATGAAACATGCGCGGCATCCAGACAAGAGGTACAACATAATTTATTCAGGTGGGAGGTGCTGGCTGGACGAGTTTTATCAAGTAAGTATTGCGTGTCCCACAGTTGGGTGATCTCTCTGAGATTTTTTTTTTTTTTTTTTGTAAAACTGTCCTTGGGTGGGTCCGCTCAAAGAAGGGGTACCAAGGATGGTCATGGCTAAGTCTGGCACAGTCGATAGTATAGAACACAATAAACTGAATGTAATCCTTACCGTCGTGATAAGTCCGGGTTTCCTTTTGGACAAAACAACATTTAAAATTCTTGGTTCTAATTTTCCTCAACCCCACTGACCTTTGCGCATTTTGCAAGCCGCTGTGGAATACTATCCCATGTCTTACAACCATAAAATATAATTCAAACTGTAGCATATCACTTAAGTGTGGTGAAAAAGTTTCATGGAACATCTTGGGAAGCCCCTCTTACCCTGGATACAAATAATATTTAATATTTGCTCTTCTCTCTATCTCCTATATTAAACTGACTTTACTTCCAAATGTTTGAATTATTTCTAGATAATATCCGCTAAACTAAGCTTTGTCCAAGTGTCTGGTAGCCACATCAATGCACGCCCTGCTCTTACAGACCCAAACAGATTACTGGACCAATTACAGATGCAAATATTAGGAACTGCAAAATACGAAAGCAGTACCACGTTACGAAACCGTACATACGGAATTCAGTATAAACCCTCGAATTGCTTTACTTGGAGTTTGAAAATCTCTTCTTAAAATTAAACAGGTGTTTCCTCGACATTCTGAAGTAGAACATGACTAAATCTACCCTTAACTTCGCTGCTTCTTCAATTAGTTTAAAGGCATCTAAAGACCAAAATATTTATTTTCTAGTGCTCAAGTATTTACAGAAGGGAGAAAACAATGCTGGAAGAATGTTTTGGTTGTCTCGATTGTAGACTACACTACCGTATGTGCATGACGGGCTCAGGCAAAAAGGGTTATCATTTTTAAAAAATTATAACTCTGTCATGCAACATCCACTAGCCTTTATTTTACCATCAAAATAAAGCCAACAAAAAGATCTATCGAATGCCACCATTTTTTTTGGGGGGGGGGTTCGTATTTGACATTGTTTCATAAAAAATCGTTAAAAAGTTGTTTACATTCAAAAAATATACCAAAAATTCAAAAACATGCTAAAAATGACGTCATAATTTTAAAAAAATCAGTTGAGGCACTTAGAAAAAAGTCACCCCACTCACTTTTTTTTTCTGAATACCTAGGAACCTATACAAACACCATAAGAAGTGATTAGGTGTCAGGGGTAGGGAATTTAGAGATATTTGAGGTATAATTTTCAAAATTAGTCATTTTCAGTCAAATTTTACATTTCCATCCCAAAAACCCCCTCCCAATAAAAAATTACCTAAGTCAACAGGGGAATGTTCAAACTTTTTCATTCAAACACCAAAATGTCCGTTATGAGCTACCTTACGCAGAAATACCAAGAAATATGAAGAAATGGCAAGGGTAGGGTGAGTAAGAGAGTTTCAAAGATCCAAGCAACTGCATTTTTCAAAAATGAGTCAAATTTGGCCCAAAACATGCATTTCTGACCCAAAAATCCCCTCCCAATATCAAAAAATATAACCCACAACACCCCTCCGACTTTTCCACGCACTAAAATGGCCATTCAGAGCTACCTTATAAAGCCATGCAGCTCTATTTATAGATCCAAAGTTGTTTACGTTTCACTGTGCACTGAGCCATAGCGTCCTGTGTAGAGGTCAATATAGTTCAGTGTGTGTGAGTTCAGTGTGGGCTGTATAGCAAGAGTAAAATGGGCATATCTTCCTCATTATTTGTCCAATTTCCTCAAATTTGGTATCAAATGAAAGAGAAAAGGAAGCTAAACAATCTCCTGCACCATAAATTACAAAATAATTGTAATCTGTATGGGTTTTCTACGATTTTCTATGAAAATTCGTATTACGTCATCTAATTTGCATATTTGCATACATAATGAGATTAGTTTACAAAAATAAAATATGCATTCAAATTCCCTCTCTTTGCTCTTTACAATGATATATAGGTTTTTACAGAGAATATTCTTCTAAATCAACCAAAAAATTCCTGAAAATATTCCTCTGTTTAAAAAAGTGTAAAAAAGTGAAGACCTTATGGAAAAGGGTTGAAGGTTACACGCAAACGACCCATGCAGTGCAGTGCAAAAGCAAAGAAACTTAAAGGAGCTGAGTAGTCACCGAAGTAGAATAAATTCTTGGACCCGCCGACTTCGTTACGTTACATCCGGTTATGCTTCTTGGTTTATCGATTCGATCAGATACCGATACTTATCAAAGCATGCATGCAGTGTGTCTGGTGTAACAGTACAGTTGTTACTCTCGTTAACAGTACTAACGTTAGCCTAACTTAGGTTAGCTAAGGGCCTAGGTCTACCACGAAAAACAAACTCATTGATCGAAAAAACAGTTTCAATACCTGCAAAATCCACAATGTTCTTCATGAAACTCCTGCAGATGATGCGCGAAATAGGCGTGTGCCTTGCCACTAGTAACGCTAATATACTACGTACGTACGTACGTTGTGATTTGTGTGTACTGCATGCCTGGGTAGATGCATCGATCAGAACCAATATAAGTGGAAACGATTCAAACTTGCCGGTGCCAGAAGAAAAAGTAACGAACTAGAAATTCAAAAAACAAATTGTAAAATATCTTGCAAGTGTAAAATCAAATAACCCAAGAAATAGTTTAGGAACAGTGTGGCAAAATTACTTTGCAAGATTATTTTAAATGAGAATATAAAACGCATTAGGATTAATATTTTAAAATTAGCCCCGCACAGAGGGTAATCATCTCGTTTCGTATGATGTATTTATTTTGGAAGTACGCCACTACTCAGCTCCTTTAAGAACCATGTGGTGTATTGTGCAGAAACTTGACTTGATGTTTTCATAACGACAATGAATCAATGTTATGAAATTCAAAAAATGTCCTCCCCCTTCCTTTTATTTAGTTTTGTCTCACTTTTACACTTTCTTCACTCAGTTGTGAAGATTGCTCATAGCGCATAATCCATTTAACTTGTGTAAAAGTTTCAAAGCCTCCTTCAGTCTTGTTAAACTGATCGTTCCCGGTGTTCTTCTTGTAATAAATATGTCATTTTACCTTCCGAGCTGCACGGATTTTGAAGTTTTTCTAGTGTATATGCAAAACAATACATGGTAATAGGCAGGGTTGGGAAGTAACGAGTTACAAGTAACGCCGTTACTGTAACGAGTTACATTTTGTGTAACGGAACCCTGTAACGAGTTACATTTGCATTTCAGTAACGGAGCAAGTAACTAGTTACAATTCTGTGTAAAAGTAACTGTAACGGCGTTACATTTGGGTCCCGTTACTTTCCCGTTACAAATAGTCAAAATGACCACAAATTGCATTTTCTTTGAGCTAATATCAGAATAACAGAAAATTTTCAAATTGATGACACTTTGGTAGTAAAATGTAAAATTATTTTCGATATAGGCTATTTATCATTCATCGCTATTATCGACGTCGCCCTCACCGACATCAAATTTTATTCACGATTAGAATCAGAAGTTGATATTAGATGCACACGCTGCAGGCTTACAGGCCGGGCCACTTGATTGTCTATTGAACCAGGGAGTTGTCAAATAGCAACTCCCTGATTGAAATAAGTTTAAAATTGATCTGTATGTCAAAATACTTATTAGACAGATCAATGCTTATTATCCATGAGACCGATTTGTGCGATTATTTGAAAAATACTGAACGGTCCTCTAAGGCTCAGCTGACTTTATGTATTCTAAGTAAAGTCAGCTGGGCCTTGATTTACTCATATTGTCCCTTTAGAGGACACAGTGGAGACAGTGTACCGTGAGAAACGGGTTGGCCATGGGCATTCAAATACCAGCTTACTTTGAAAGTTTAATCATTGCCTCTTGAGACGTTAGGGCTGGACCCGTGTTCACCCTATCCGAGTCGGAGCTAACTGCGATTCTAGATTCCTGAATCTTTCCGAGCATGGTACTGCTCAGGAGCCTCAAATTTCTGCCAGTTTTGATTTCTCTGGCACCAATTCCTATACCTGTCTTTTTGCCAGTGTATATCATATCACACATACAATGTTTTAATTCTATCGTACATGTCCACCATTAACAAGTCATCGTTTGTACTCACTTCCATAGCCTGGCCTCCTGAGTATTTAGTTGATTGTATGTGACAATACCTTAGATCTGTACATTGTGCACAAATGGAACTTTAAACACTTTTAATGTACTTTCATATTTGAGAACTCGGCTGGAATGAACTCCGAGTCCGAGTCCAGTTACATCACATTCCGTAAAAATTTCGATTCCGGAACCTTCTATCCCGGGCAAATTTCTAATCTAGAAAAACGCTCTTGAGACCGGCATTAAGCTAACCGAATCCGGACTCTTGCGTTGGAGCCCAGTAAATCTATACGGTGCCAAGCGTTGGTAACACCGTGCATCCATTTATGCATCTAATTTAAACATGTATGGTATCTTTATTTGATGATCAAACGTATGAATTTAGGCTATATCATATTCTTTTCAATGTCCGTAACTCCTTACACTGGAATAATAGTACGGTTAATATAAAAAAAACAGCAGAATATTGAAATGGTCAATGGCGTTAAAAGTATCCTAACAAAGCTAATTGGAAAAGAGAAGTGTCCGACTTAAAGCTTTACCTATTGTAAAGGGAAAGTGAATTATGTGCACATGATCTGCATGTATAAACTGCATAGTATCACCATTTTCTATGCACTGTTTTATATCGACACAATGTGAAACTTGAAATTTATGGGGAAATATCACTTAGCCCAACCTTAGCGGTGAGGTTTTAAAATTTTACTGCTAACAAATGTATTCATCCTCTTATTATACCATATTTATGCCCTTGAGGGGTGAAGACTTTGATTACTGCTGAAACAACGCTCTTCCCCTTTCCGGCATAGCCGCTAACCTCTCTAAATTAGCCGACTGTGTGATGGGAGTATAAAGATTTTCAACCCTCAAAGAAGTACTTTGGTAACTGGAAAAGTTTTGGTTATAACCATATTCCTCTAACAAATAGTTTGCGTAAGCTCCGACACAGTATCATGATTCGCTGCTTCATGTTGAGCATTAGGAGCCTCTGCGACAATGCCCATTGAAGATCAGCTAGCTTCATTGACTTTCTTTGGGGAACACCTAAGGATAACCGGCACAAATGAGGTGTCGGTCGTCTCATGTGCCCCCGTCTTACTATCTAATTATGGCCCCCCCCCTCCATTTCAGGTACCGAGGTACCGTATATTCACCTTGAAGTAACGAGTTACTTTTGAAATGTAGCTAGTTACTTTTTAGTCAAAAGTAACTGTAACTAGTTACTTTTTCAACATTGTAACTAGTAACTGTAACGAGTTACAATTTTACGGAATTAACTGTAACTATAACGAGTTACTTTCAAAACGTAACGGGAACAACCCTGGTAATAGGTCTACAATGGTTGAAAGAACACAATAACCCCTACACGTAGGAAAAGATTTAACAGGGAGCTGTTACCAAACAGCTCCCTGGTTTAAAGCTGTCTCAGATTTTGGTATTCTTAAAGTCGGGATTTTTCTGCATTTTATTTTATTTCGTATATAAATTCACTTTGACAGAATCTACACTTTGGTCAGCTTTAACAGAAGTCTTAGAGGTGTGTACGTAAATAACGACCCAGCGTTGACAGACTTTCGAAGTGAGGGCGGGGGTGTCTCTTAAACATAACGTTCAGTCGCAATAGCGTACCGACTTGAAGTCCTGAGTGGGACCGGAGGCTTCGTGGGAGATCGAAGCGCTCCCTTGTAGGCGTAGGGTCCAAGAATCAAAGGTATGGAACCGAGTGGTATCCAGAGGCAACGCGCGGTGGGGGTTAGGAAGTGGAGTCTCCGGGGGCCCTTGGGTATTTAAGAATTGCGACTTCTAGAATAAAGCATCAAACTATTTTCAAATGGCATCGGATACGCACTAAACAGATCACAAAACTCACAATTTGAACATTTTTGTTACTAGGACAAACTTAGAAGAATCCTGCATTTTCATCATCAATAACAGGGAAAAGGTAGCAAGCCCGATGGTTGCAGGAAATTCCGGTATTCATAACTAAAGAAAGTTTGGTGCAAGTACTTGCACTCCTTGCGGAGGTATCGCCACTGTATGGCTCCTAGTGTGCTTGGCCCCACCCCAGCAAGGACCATTGTCGCCACCAAGGGGGAATGGGGCATTTTCCTCAGTAATGGAAGTTTGCCTTCACTTGCATCCGTTTCTGTACAAGACAGGCCTGTACAGCACACAGGACCAATGCGCAAGCACATTTTGCCCCCCCCCCCCCTTATTTCTGTTTGCCCTCACTTGCTTAGTGGGATGGAAATCCTAGTCGCGCCACTGGCGAGGACCAAACAAGAGAACATTTCCCAGTGCAAGTTGAAAGGCCCCACTTTTTAAACTGATCGGAATCTTGTCTATGAGATTAAGCTATTTAAGTACACCCATATGTTATTAGGTGCTATTTGAAAAGACTACACAAATCGCAGTCTAAAAAGTTTTCGAACCATATTAGAGCAAAGATTGTGAATTGTGTTGATTGTTGAACGGGCCTAGCAGGGGTAACAGTGCATAACTCATAAAACAGATGGCGAACAATAATTCTTATATTTTCAAGTAAAAAGATTTTTCTTAAAGATTGATGCTTGCAAATTGCAACCCAAAAATGTAATTTTGAGAACATTTTGTGCAGTTTAGGCCCCATATTGACTGCAAAAATGACAGTGGGTCTTCGAGTCCAAGTGTGTTTATAGACGAATGTTTCCATACCAAAACTTATATTTGGGGGAACACAGAAGGAACATTCCCCCGCCCTTCCGCCTAGATATGCCACAAATAGTCGTTTTAGCGGTACATCAGACCCGCGGGGCGATTCAGTCAGCCCGCTTAACAATTTAGGATCACACAGATTAAATAAAAAGACAGAGATTATCATCAGTCATATTCAAGACATTCTGATACGATTTCTACGCGCTTGCCTGTGGCTAATGAGGACGGACTGGCCACATGGGTACCAATGCAATGCTCGGTGGTCCGGCGGTCCCAGTAGGTCTATGGGCCAATGAGATGACTGACCGGGGAACAAATGAACCATCTATAGACGCTCGTAAAAGTAAATCCATTTCTTACATTAGTTAATAAACAGAAAACAGATAGCCATGTCGAAATTAAATTGTTGTGATTTTAATAGTCATATCTGACGTTACCTGACAATGCTATGGTAAGCTTTGTGAAAACTTTGTTTACGTTTTCGCCGTGCGTGTTAGGCCTTTGTCAGTTAACACACGTGGCCATGCACATGTTAAGGAGCGTGTCAATAAAAGTGTAAGCTCAGTCAGTGGTAATGGATTTCAAAAAACTTTGAAATGAGATAAAATCCCCTCAACAAAGTAGCTGGCACCGCTTTTTCAACCTGCTAATATTGTTATGTGCATGGCGAGAGACATTTCAGTGTATTGGGTATGTAACTGCCTTCGATATCTAAACCACACATAAAGTGGCTAGAATTTACCATATCTTGAACCATTCATGCTGCTATACATAGGCGTAGGAAGCTTTTCGAGACTGGGGGCCTGAACCTTGTTTCGGATCGCCTTTCCGGTGGGAGGGTCTAAGGGGAGGGGTATTTGAGGGTCCTCAGATGCTATTTCGTGCAACATTTTGGACAAACATTAAGGAAAATTACTGCAAATTTTTTGAAAAGCGGTCACATAATGATATACGATTTCATGAAAACGTATGGTTCTTTGTATTCTTATCTTGATTTTCAAATGCCAAAAATGTACATCTAACAGTGGTTAATTTCCCCTTTAAGGATTCCCTGCTTTTGACCCCAGCAAATTTAATCTTTACCATCACAACTAGAGCCCCTTTCTACATAAAATCCTGAATCTGGAACTGGAAAACATGAACATCAAGTAAATTTTAACGGTTGCCTTTATACTTATGTGAAAGGAAGGGATTGAAAATGGAAACATGTTTTAATGAAATACTTGGGGAGAGGAATAGGAAAAATTGTCTAACATGAAAAAAGGTTGAAAAGCCATTACTTAGCTTGAGGCATAGGTTATTAACCTACTTCAAGGCGCCCCTTCAGACCACTCTCGCCCCCTCTGACCAAATTCCCTAGCTTCGCCACTGCAGAACATCCAAGGTAAAATCGAACTCACTGCACTCATCTGTGCTGACGTGTGTTGTTTGACTAACGCAAACAGAGATATTACCGGTTACAACAAATACCGAATTACAAAGTTCAGTTATTAAGGGGATGGTTATATGCAAAAGATATATCTGCCTGTTAAGTATACAGAGCCCAGCTTTAATTAAACAAAAAACGTGGTCATAGTAGAAAGAAGGTTTAAACAAGGCAGTAGTTTAAATCAACTACATACTATCAACTACTTTACTATCTTTTGCAGAGTAGTTTCCGTCGCATCAAAATATTAGGTAAATTATGTCAAAAGAATGATTACAAAAACATACTTAATTGCAGAGTGACATTTCACACTTTTTCATCCCACGTACAATGACACCTTGAACCGCTAGGCTGATGCATTTGTACTATTATGTTCCCGTCTATGATGTTTTATCATTTTGTCTTTCCATCTATGTATATGTGTATGTGTGTATATATGTGTGTGTGTATATATATATATATATGTGTGTGTGTGTGTGTATATATATATATATATATAATATATATATATATATATATATATATATATATATATATATATATATATATAGGTCGATAAAGGTTGTAAAAAGTGCTTAAAGTTTGCGGAAAATTCCACGACGTTTCGAGTATAGACTCTTCATCAGGTGGCAAAGAAATGCAACTGAATAACAAAGAGGTAGAAATAGAGAAGAAACACATTGAAGAAAGGCACGAACAAACCGGTCGCACAGAACGAACACGGTGTAAAAAAGCGAAAGAAGGCTGAAAAAAACTGGTAAAAAGTAATGAAAAGGGGAACAGGTTAAAAAAGGTCCATTCTAATGTTAAGACCGTGTGGGGAGAGGGTCCCGAGTTTCATGATAAGCCGGTTTTCGGCGGTCTGACGATCACGGTCAGAACCTCTGCACATTAAGGCTGCGGTGACGGCCAAGTCTTTAATTGAGCACGGTTGATGGGGGGTTGAAATGAGTGGCGAACCGGATAACCTTGAAGGTTTTGTTTGATGGACCTGAGGTGTTCAGTGATTCGGTCAGCCAGGCGGCGTTTGGTTTCTCCCACATACAGGCAATTGCAACGTCCACAAACTAAAATGTAAACCAAGTTTGTGGAAGTGCAGGTGAAGTGTTGGTTTACACTAAATCTGTTGCCGTTAGAACCCAAAATATTGATAAGTGTGTTCTTGCCAACCACTGGGCATGTGTTGCACCTACTACGACCACAGGAAATGTACCTGGTGTGTTGTCAGTTGGTTGTTGTGGGTGGGAAGCCCGAACTAAGTGCTTGGAAAATGTTCTTTTCAACTCTGAAGGCCGTAATGGGGGGTTCAGGGAAAAGGTCACGGGTTGAAGGGTCTTTTCGAAGAGTCTCTATATTCCTGTAAATGGCACGAATGATGGGGCGTACCGATGGGTGATGGGAAATTACCAAAGGAATTCGTAGATTAGTAGACGTGTTAGACTTCTTACTCAAAGCCTCCGCTCTGTCGATTCCTTGGATTCTATGTAGAGCACCGGTAAGGACTTTGGTGGGATACTGACGCTTCTCAAAGAATGATAGTATACTTTTTGAAGCGGCTGAAAAATCAGAATCTTCTGAGCAAATCCTTCTGGCCCTTAAAAGTTGTGAGTACGGGATGGATTTGGTACAGGATTTAGGATGGTTGGATGGGTACAAAAGGTAGTTATGGGAATCGGTGGGTTTAAAATGTAGGTTTGACTTGATTTTACGGTCGCAAATTGACAATTGAAGGTCGAGGAAAACCACTGAAGTGTCCGCCATTACCTGGACCAACGACAAGACCCCCAAATTCCTACAACTACTTTCCTTCGCTTAACGGAACTTGTTCTCACCCAAAACTGTTTCCAGTTTAATGGGCGCTTTTTCCGTCAGGTTAAAGGAGTAGCCATGGGAACCAAAATGGGTCCTTCTGTTGCTTGCCTAACCATGGGTCACTTTGAAGAACAACTTTTTTCGCAGTACACCGGTTCTCACCCTTTCCTTTACAAAAGGTATATTGACGATATTGTGGGAGTGGCAACAGGGACCCGTCAAGATCTGGAATCTTTCATTCAATTTGTAGGATCTTTCTGTCCATTTTTGAAATTCACACATTGTATTTCTGACACTTCAGTGGTTTTCCTCGACCTTCAATTGTCAATTTGCGACCGTAAAATCAAGTCAAACCTACATTTTAAACCCACCGATTCCCATAACTACCTTTTGTACCCATCCAACCATCCTAAATCCTGTACCAAATCCATCCCGTACTCACAACTTTTAAGGGCCAGAAGGATTTGCTCAGAAGATTCTGATTTTTCAGCCGCTTCAAAAAGTATACTATCATTCTTTGAGAAGCGTCAGTATCCCACCAAAGTCCTTACCGGTACTCTACATAGAATCCAAGGAATCGACAGAGCGGAGGCTTTGAGTAAGAAGTCTAACACGTCTACTAATCTACGAATTCCTTTGGTAATTTCCCATCACCCATCGGTACGCCCCATCATTCGTGCCATTTACAGGAATATAGAGACTCTTCGAAAAGACCCTTCAACCCGTGACCTTTTCCCTGAACCCCCATTACGGCCTTCAGAGTTGAAAAGAACATTTCCAAGCACTTAGTTCGGGCTTCCCACCCACAACAACCAACTGACAACACACCAGGTACATTTCCCTGTGGTCGTAGTAGGTGCAACACATGCCCAGTGGTTGGCAAGAACACACTTATCAATATTTTGGGTTCTAACGGCAACAGATTTAGTGTAAACCAACACTTCACCTGCACTTCCACAAACTTGGTTTACATTTTAGTTTGTGGACGTTGCAATTGCCTGTATGTGGGAGAAACCAAACGCCGCCTGGCTGACCGAATCACTGAACACCTCAGGTCCATCAAACAAAACCTTCAAGGTTATCCGGTCGCCACTCATTTCAACCCCCCATCACCGTGCTCAATTAAAGACTTGGCCGTCACCGCAGCCTTAATGTGCAGAGGTTCTGACCGTGATCGTCAGACCGCCGAAAACCGGCTTATCATGAAACTCGGGACCCTCTCCCCACACGGTCTTAACATTAGAATGGACCTTTTTTAACCTGTTCCCCTTTTCATTACTTTTTACCAGTTTTTTTCAGCCTTCTTTCGCTTTTTTACACCGTGTTCGTTCTGTGCGACCGGTTTGTTCGTGCCTTTCTTCAATGTGTTTCTTCTCTATTTCTACCTCTTTGTTATTCAGTTGCATTTCTTTGCCACCTGATGAAGAGTCTATACTCGAAACGTCGTGGAATTTTCCGCAAACTTTAAGCACTTTTTACAACCTTTATCGACCTACATACTACTCTAGTGCTCCGCAGTATTTCGACCCTATATTATATATATATATATATTATATATATATATTATATATATATATATATATATATATATATTATATATATATATATATATATATATAATATATATATATATATATATATATATATATATATATATATATATATAATATATATATATATTGCTTTATTTTTGTCTTCTTCTGAACTTTTATGTGCGATATCTTAATTTCCTTCATTGGAGTAAAAAAAAGTTTCTTACTCTTACTCCCGTAGCGCGATAGAGACATTACAACTCTCCCATTAATATCATCACTCCTCAGGTCGCCCATAGCAGAGAAGATTTCAGTCGATTTTAACTCGCTGCATAATTGCCCCGAGCTAATGCCAAATGAGACTGAGAGATTATCTTTAAGTTTTCTGTTAAATAGTCTGTATCACCAAACCTAGCACGTGCTGAATCAGTTACAGGGAAAATCACCTTTGACTCAGTGTGTTTCATCAGTGTGTTTCATCTGGTCAGTTCTACATTTGTTCCCATCAATGAATGTATATCATAGGCGTAGGGAGCTGTCCTCGACTAGTAGGAGGCTGGACTTTGTATCGGACTGCCGTCCTGAAAGGGGTCTAAAGAGATGGGCTCCCCTCCCATGTGGAGAGTTTTGGAATAATTGAGCACCCTCCTTAGATAAAACTTGGCTCCACATGTTTGGCAAATTTTAAGGAAAATTACTGAAAACCTTTGACATTTTTGCAGAGAGGGGGGAGACTGGCTGCTGCATCCATCCGCTCCACCAAATTTATGACCGAGGGGGCTTTAGTCGGCTTTGGTGCCCCTCCCGCCCAGCCCCCGCTTCCAACGCTTATTAGCTATACGATAAAAGGTAAAGTCCCCAAGACATATGCGGTGAATATTTTGTTAATGTGTTATCCTTCAAAACAAGCAAGTGGTGATCAGTTGGCATAACCGAGGTAGGGCGTTTTCGTCATCGGATGGATGAAGGGCCTCGTGCACTCAGGTAATTTATTATCAAGCTGTACTAAGTGTCAGAGTTGCTTTCAGAACGCCCAAAATTTAGAGATGTCATTAACAATTATCAAATAAGCTATTTACTAAAATAATGGATTTAGATTCCCAGCCTGATAAAATGTCCGTTGGAGTTATTTAAGCATCTTGTACCGTTTCCAAGGTAATATACTTCTCTAAAAATTGACTATTTGTGAGACTACTTTAAAGCTTACCAAAGGTGTGGTTGGGAGTGTTGCAAAATGTCCGCATATTTTAGTCCCGGGCATCAATTCCAGATAATGTCAAATTATTATCTCAAACAAGAACTATTCTCTTGAAATATGTGAAATAAATTTTTCTGGAAGAATAGCTTTATGAATCCTAAAACATTAACTACCCCCTCCTTCCCCTTGGGACTTACCATAATTTTCTCCCTAATTCATTCATGCTAACAGCTGCTTTTCCCGTATAGCCATAGCTATCTCTAACGCTCAGAACCAAGTTCACGTTCACACACAATCTCACCACCTGTCCTCTTCCCTTTAGTAGAGCATATACGAGGCATAAACAAGGAATTTTACATGTATCAGAACATTCACAAGACAACTTAACATTGTACCTGAGCTGTTTTGGACCTTGTGTAAAATTGCACATATATCAGATAACAAGAGATAAATGATAATGTTGATTCTCTCTCACTTGTAATCCCCTGTCTTTTGTTTCCATGAATGCCTTTTACCTGTTTTTCTACTTTCGTTTAACGCATGGATTAGATTTTCTGCTCGTCCCTTTTAATTCTTTTAATTTTCCCTCATTAATCTTCACTCCGTACCATGCCCTGAAAAAATCCTGTTGAGGACAGGTCACAAAGCTGAACGGATTTGCAAGTAAATATGAATTTCACCATGGAGCTAGCTTCATAATTTCACATTCACAGTCTGTACTGCACAATTTTTTAAACATGTAAGCATGGAGCTAATACCTGTCCATGATGTAAGGTCTCACAACAGTAGGCTATATCTTCTTACTTCACGTTAGTTTAACGTTACTAACAAATTAGCAACTTGAAGTCACACCTTGAGCAGTTTATGACATACCGAAATATACCGCTCCTTTTTTCACAGCCACAGAGTCTGCCTAACCATGTAAAGAAACCCATTGCTTGGGAAAAGAATTTTTTTAGGAGAGTAGGTTGGACTGTACAGATCGAATTAAGAAATCAGAAATGTACTCACCAAAAACAAATCTAATGTCCGCGTAAATAGTTACTCTGGCTAATTCCGTGGTCAATTCCAGTCCGGGTCGATATATTCCAAATAAATAACAAAATGCGTGTTAAGAGAAATTCCAAAAGATAGCGAATATAACCTTCTAGCTTTCCTGTCGCGAACCACGTGGCTTTGGCAAAGGAAAAGTCGAAAGGATATATGTTTCTTGAAGTAACGAAATACGAGCAGTCGCTCAGCGATATTAAATGCTTTTCCTAACGCTGATTAAAGATGCGTAGATATTTCAAGATAACTTGGATATTAAAATAATCGGTTTAAACCCAAGGAAAATATATAAAACTCCAAGTGGACGGTGGCTCTTGCCTAGTCGTTGGAGAGTTGAGAGCAAGTGTTGGATTCCTTTGTTCATCCGAGAACGTGGAGTAAGACTTCTCGGATGATAAATAATTAGTCATTAGTCGGGGACAAAGGGTTGCATTAAAACTTGGCCCGCTACTTTCCGAGAATATCACCGGAAGAAGAGGGCGGGCTTCGTTAAGCGAAAGTTCTGGAAGAAGCCGCTACATTTTCTTCCCCAAGCGTTCTTAAAATAAATCGGAATGTTAAAATCTGGAAAGGAGAGTTTGTTCCCCTTCGACAGGTATGACTTTCACAACATTTGATTGTGTTCTAAAGTGGATATTTTTCAAGTAAAGAAAATAATCTGAGCGAAATTCAATGTACGTTTGTATGACTATTGCAAATTGCCCATGCAACTCGGCATTCAAACTTCCGAAACTTTTGTTACCTGAGTCAGACTTTTAACGGGTGCCCTAGGAGATCAAGAAAGATACACTTGACACTTCCGTTTGACGTAGATTATGTTATGATTTATGTATTGGATCAGTATAGTCATTTCATCAAGAAACAGTATCTAATCTACACTCCACTCTTTTATTTTTATTTTTTATTTTTTTGTTTTGTAATGAAGTCACAAGGCTTTCATTTTTCACGTTTTGTGAAATCGTGCTACCAAAAATACAAGGAAGAAAGTTTTATTATGATGTTGTCTTTCTTACGTAATAAGCCTACCTTATCTAATTAATTCTGATATTAATTCAGTAAGGGATATACAATGAAAAATATATATTGGAACAAGAAGAAAAATTTGAATGTATTTTAGGGCAAGCAAATGAAATTTTAAAACAACAGGCTGTATTCTTAAATATTGTTTTATGATAGTTACATTCACTGTGCACGGTGGCAGCATATAGATTCGACAAAGAAATCTTCATAGGGCCAGGTTACTGTAAAATACAGTATGCAGGTAAGGCCTACTAATGTTAAAGTATACTCTTATGTTCTGGAGACCACAAGGTTTATTCCAAAGTAGGCTAAATACATTCACAGAAATGTGGCCATTCACTAATTTCATCACCTGCTGAAAATTAACTAGTCTACAATTCGTCACTCCACATAGCTCTACCTGCACTGCCGATGAGTAATCAGTAGAAAGGTTATTGCAAAGTGTTGCGCGTTTAAAGAGATTAGAGCGTTTTGTCTCGATATATTCTAATATGGTTTGTCAAACCAATACAGATAAACCAGTTCTTAACTTACCTTATGACTGGATGCAATTTCGAGGAGTTGAACAGTAGATCTTTGTAACAGAGGGTTGTCACTCTCCTTGAAATCAATTTGTTTAGCACAAAGACTCCGCACAGTGTCCAAGATGTTTTCAGCCTGATCACCTTGCTCCAGGGTACATAGTATGGCAAACTTATCCCCTCCACAGCTTCCTTTCACGTATTCAATTATTCTACTGGCGGCTATACTATTCAATCCACAAGCAAAGCGGTAACAGTATTGCAGATCCAAAGGATCCATGTAACGAAGACCTTCAGCCAATGTGCCAGGCTTTCTAGCTGCATACTCTGCTAGGTAATGTGCTGCGTACCACTCACAGAAAACTTTATGATAAAACCTTACTTCTCTTACATGTTGTTCAAAGGAAGAATTGTCATATGCATCAACATTATCAAGGTCCTCTTCTTCAACCAGCACACCTATCCTTATGTACTGATCGTAAAATTCCTTTCCAAGTATAGAAATAAGTTCTTGCTTACTCCAAACAATCTGTTGATTCTGCTTACTCAAACCTTCAAAAGCGACTTTATCAAGTTTACGATGATCCTCCTCGTACATGTGATATCTTTGTACATTTGTCTCTTCCATCTTGTTTCTCATGTGACTGTGGAAACACTTTATCATGTACTGAAAGAAACTCGTGACTGTCTTGAATGTTTGAAACTCCTCGTCTTCATGACTCATGTGAGCAAACATAACAAATAACAAAGGAACCTGGCAGAGATCCCCGAGGATGGGGTTTTCCTGTAGTCGTCGTTTTATCTTTTCAGCGGCAACGACGTCATCACCTACTACAGCCTTTCGAATGTACTTATCACGTGCCTCATCGTCGAACCCAATTAATCGTAGTCGTTTAGTTTTTCGTTTATATTGTTTCGGCAAGTATCTAGTAGTGAGAATCACTTCAAACTGTCCAAACATTTGACCCAGGATTATTTTCATGACGTCAGTTACAGTACTTTTTTCTGCATCCGGGTACTCATCAAATCCATCTAGTATCACAGTCACTGAGGAACACTTTTTTAACACAGCCTTAATGTCATTCTCACTTACGTGGGAGTTTCTTGGTAAAAGAAATTTTTTGATTGCATTATAAACCGAGGGTACGCCCCCTAATTGTCTCAGTCGAAGAACGATTAATATTTCTACGTCCTTGAGGGGAGACGCTTCTATCCTGTTACACCAATCATAGGCATATTGTAGAGTTAGTGTAGATTTACCGTATCCTGGCTCACCTATAAGAATCCTTCTTTTGCTTACCACTGTCGGAAAACTGAAAACACTATGATAAGAATCCAAAGGAAACCATGACCCATTAAGGTATTGAATACCGCCCTCTACAAATACCCTGTCTACACAATACAGTCTATCACGGATGTACGGAATAGGTTGAATTGCGTCATATAGCTGCTTATATCTTGCTTTCAGCTGCTTTATGAAAAGTCGTTTGATAGCTGGAGAGAGACAGTATAACAAATGTGTTACATTCATTTGAGCCTAAATAAATTACAACTTCTAGGAACCCTTTCAGACAGTATATGAATGACTAGCTGGGACATTACAAACACGGGTGCACCCAGAAGCAACTGTCCTCCCATAATTTTGGCACACCCTCAGTTCCTTTCAAAACTATGCTTACAGTTTCAGGCGCTACAGGTGAATGCATGCTTGAAGCTATTAATAAAAAAAACGTAGACCCTTCGAGTCTATGATCACAGTTAGTGTTCATAGAATATTCAATTATTCACCTTGCGTTTTTGATAGCTTTCACAACCATAAGTAAACTGAAATGAAACGTTAGCATATCATAGTTTTATTGTAAGTCGTAGAGAGTTAACAACCATACTGCTTTTGCCAACTTCCCCTCGACTCTTTAGCGAGGAGCCGAACGTTACCCCCGAATTAGTTCTGCTCCCCCAAGGAGCTATGTCCCCAAGGGACAGCTTGACTTACGCGTTATTCAAACCTCTACATCATGCTTCAAGCGTAATAAAATGTATGTTTATATTCAATAGACTATCCACCAAGTGTGTTACGTATATATTCATTAATCCAGGACCGACCGCAGTCATAGGAGTGTTGCTTTAATACTCATACATATACTTGAGTGCTGGAAAACATAAAATGTTACATCTAACTCATCACTTCTTTTCAGTCAAATTGATTCTGTTGACGATATTTAGCATACTGTTGCATTACACAATAATGCTAGGCTACCTTTTTCTTCATTGCTTTCGTAGCTGAAAATGCCTCCCATGTCAGCTGTTTAATAAATAAAAAGACAATTATAGGTTATTCCATTGTCAAAAGGCTTAAGGTAAAATACATTTTAAAAGTGAGTGCTTGGTATTGATATCGTTTATTTCTATATCGAGACTGAATTGTCTTATCACACAGTCACCGTTAGCAAGGAATGTGGATTATTTAAGTTTCAAAGTTCAGTAGCAAATTTTCCATTAGAGTAGCCATTGCTATTAAAAACAAATCAAGCATCTGATTGTCAAGTAAACAATGCCGTAATAACCGTTGAGTTGTAAATAAGTCATAGGTGCAGGAAACTGTTCTCAACTGGGAAGAGGGTAATGTTTCAAACCCCAGTCCGGGGGAGGATTTTAAGGTAAGGGCTCCCCCCTTCGGAAAAAAGATGAGCTCTAATGATTTGATATGCAATTTTGTTCTATATCTTGAGCATTTCTTGACTTGCAAATTTATTAAAAGAATTGACATTTTATCGACAAAAGTTTGATTAATTTTACAAAGTGGACAATAAGGGATCTTTGCCAATATACATCGTTTTAGTATCTCCATTTCAATGCGAACATATGGGCATTGTACACACACTTCTCATCGATTTATCGGAATCTACGCAAACTTCGTTGCAAAGCGATTAGTGCATTTTGTCTTTTGACTTTCTCAAAACTTGACCTGCTTATTCTGTTATAACAAGTATGGGATCTTGAAAATATATTTAACTACATAAAGGAACGTTAACTGACAGTAACAAGAACCCTTTCTACATGGGCAACAATTATGGGGTGACGTTTTACCATTTTCTGGAAGGTGCGAACACAGTTCCAGACCCCGGGTTCAGTGGCACATTCATTTTACCCCTGGATAAGTTGAATAATGGATTTAGTAACAGACGATTTAAGTATAGTATGACCATTGCATTGAAAAGCGAACTAAAACACCACCCCAACTTACCACCCCAGCCCCCAACGGTGGCTCTAGCAGGGAGTGGCAACGTTCCCGCCCCGATCGCTTACGGCCAAAACTGAAACCCCTTATTTGTCTCTTCTGTAAGAAATGTCAAAAATTTGCAGTAATTTTCGTTAAAGTTTGTCCAAAATGTTGCACCAAATTGCATCTGAGGACCCTCAAATACCCAAAATTTTCCAAAGGGGAGGGGCACCCCCTTCCCTTAGACCACTCCCCCAGGACGGCGATCCGAAACAAGGTTCAGCCCCCCACCCATGTCTCGAACAGCTTCCCACGCCTATGTACGGAGGTACAAAACAACGAGTCCAAAATTGGGAAACCACCATTGCAAAGTGAACGCCAGCCATTGGTAAACCCTCGTTACTACTGTAGCCTGTCAGCTTGTTCTTGTGTCTTTCTCAGTGCAGAATTCGATTATTCATCAACTAGAAAATTCCTAATGCAAAATCTCGGTGCATTTTGCGTATAATCATTACTTTTATTACGCGGTGGCCACAGTTTATTATTAAGAATTTATATATTAACATCAATGGCGACATTTATTTTCAACTAAATTAAACAGTACGGTTTCTTCTAATTAAAACCTCAACTTAAACATTTTCTTCACCAGTTTGCTTATGATACCACTTAACAGAAATCCACTGTAAATCGGGAGTGGCACTTCAGGGTGCGGCAGGGCAGTGCAGGGTGGCATGGCCTGCATCCGCGGAAGGCTCTTGGCCGTTAGGGGATGTTTTTCTTTTCAGGATGTTGGGGATACTTACTGTCAACCCCAGACCAATCACGTCGACATAGTGTATATGAATACGGCTTTCTGTGAAACTAAACTTACTTAATCGAAAAGTATTCCTCATCTATGATCACTAAGCACATTAAGTACGACAATCCCTAACGGCGATCAGACGCCTCGACCAATTGGACCGTCATCTGTCATGCTCTTTCGTGTTACTTCGTGACGCACGTCGGAAACTCTGATTAAAAAAATACAGATTCATGTAGAAAGAGAAAGTGATTACCCATGCAACTACCACAAGCGATCCATTTGGCCTATGGGACTAAAAACAAAAAAAAAAGAAATAAAAATAATCCTTAAATCTGAAATTTAGCGAAATTGAGGTAGATACAACACATCCATTTTTAAGGCACCTTTTCCTCACATAATAACATACTGAGGCTGCAGCAAGCATCTTCCAACAGCACTTTGTTTTATAATTACGTGTTTATATACAATTATGGACTCGAAATATTCATAACAGGAGTAAAGGGAACATTTATCAAAATGTGGTGAGATTTTTTTGGTGGGTGAGATCAAAATAAGGTAACGAAATGTGGAAGCACTAAGTACAGGTGACGCGAACGAGGAACTGTATATACCCCTGCTACATCGGTTATGAGAGTAAACAACGAGTAAAACGAAAACCAGCTGAGTGATTCCGCCCCAAATTGTATAATCTGCATCACTCCGACTGCTGACAAAAAGAATAACACCCTTTAATCCCAACTCGTGGGAGCGATTCTTGTTGTAAGTCGAGAAATAGCGGTACCTGGGAGATGAACTGCACTATTTAGCATGCGAGCTAGGCCCTTGCTAAGCATCAGCAAGAACTTAGGTTTGTGTGCACAGCCCAGCTCTGATCCCCCCTTTCCACACACACATTTTCCAGTTCGGGAAGTTCCAAAGAACATCAGATATCACCCATTTTGCTATGGAAGATTCACTGATAAGCAATGAGTCGAGAAGTTTGAAGTACGCCGATGGAACCACTAAATGCTAGCTTGATTTCCTATTTCGTACAATAGGTACTATAGGCAGGGCGGATGTACTATTTTGCAGACTGCAGACTCGGATTTTGAAGAATGGATGTTACAAGATGCAGAATGTAGGACTTGATAAAATAATGAAAATTCCATCAAGTTACTCTTCTGAGTAAAATACCAAAATAAAAACTGATCAAAATCTTAAAATAAACACAAAGTTAATCAGCGAGTGTCTTTTCTTGTCCAAACTTCAGCTAATTTCGAATTAAACCGGATTTTCCTCTAAGGTGCCTTCCTCATGAAATGCATTTTGCATATATGAACGAGCAAAGCCTTCGATCAGTTTGCGTAAAACCCTCACTAATTAACCATATACAGTAAGCCTACACTCAAAAAACTAAGGTGCTAAAATGGTAGCACCTGACGGGTGCTGATGTTGAATCAGCACCTGAAGTGCTGTTTTTGGCACTTGAATGGTGCTAATGCACAACACCTTATGGGTGCTGATAGCGTTTTGGAATTAATGGAATATTCTGATTTGGTGGGCGGGGCTAATTTATCGAGACAATTTTCTCTTCAACGATTCCAACTTCGACAACAAATGTATTTGCGTCTTTCATTTTGTTAGGAATTAATTAACTACTAAGGTCTCCTGCTTGGCAATTTAAGGCCGGTTAAATGGTATAGTTTATAGCATTTATTTTGTAAACAATTATTAACTAATATATAAGAATTGTAAACATGACTTTAAATAGTTTCTAATGACCTACATGTTATGAATATGATTGCAATGCCCCCAGTTTGGGAATTTTTTCGTTTAAATCATTTCCAAACGATCATGGCGTCATTCCATGGTATGGATTATGCATGTTATGCATCAGATTACCAAACATAAACAATGTTTACAAACCAAATTCATCAAAATATGATCAAACTTATGACAGCACCTTCGAGGTGCTGAAAAAACAGCACCTAAATTAGTGCTAATTTAGCACCTGAGGTGCTGTCCCTCTCCGAGCACTTGCAAGTGCTACCAAATTAGCACTTCAAGTGCTGATATTAGCACTTGATTTTTTTGAGTGTAAGCGTGTCTTGGACGTCACATGCACTGCGAACGAGGTGTTTAAATCCAAATTCAGCAGCTTGCGCCACGTTGTGCATGTTACTCTTGTATTTATTTATCACTGCTTGACATACTCGATCCCACTGCACTTCATTGATATGCAGTGCTGCATACCTGGATGGGCTAGCTGAACAAGTGTTTCGCACAATGAAGCATAAAGTTAACCAGATGCCAGACACCGGGGTAACTATCTCGGAAAATTCGACTTAATAAATTTACAAATATTAAAATATCGGAAACATGTACTTGTGTTGGGATGTTAAGCAAGGGACTTCTGTGATCGATAATTAAAATCAAAACAAGACTGTACTATACAAAACATTGCAATGGAATTCTCGAAGCTTCGATAAGTCAAATTTTGAGACCAGAAAGTCTGGGTTGTCGAAAGACTTGCACTTCAGGTACGTGTGCCCAACGCAGACAACGCATGCATTTAAGATCGAGACAAATTGTTCCTTTTTAGTTGAATTTTGATTGGCCATTATCTTTCATTTTCGAATCTCAAGGTTTTTCGTATTCTCATTATCACCCTTGGGAATCTATAAGAATAAATTTCATCAAAATAATGCATAGAGACTGCCTAATACATGAAAAAAATATTCGATTTGCAGCTCAGCTCATGTGGGACACTTTTCAATTGACTCAATCAAAAGTGGGAATTTCAAATTATGACCAATCATGAAGAAGCGATTCTCTTTCACGTCCGAATGCATGCAAAAATTTTTTCTGCACTTCGAAAAAGGTATGACCAGCGATCAGTAGTACTGGAGTTGCAAAGGCGAGTCGAGTAGCGCCAGTTCCAGTAAGCCGCAGGCGGGAGGAGCAATCCGGGGAGGTGGCAGACAGCTTGGTTGATTTAGCAGCTAGTTTTTTTTTTTTTTTTTTTTTTTTTTTTTTTTTTTTTTTTTTTTTTTTTTTTTAAGCGGGTGATTTTCATCTGGAAATTTGAAGCGTACTAGGCTATAGCACTTGATTTTGAGAGAATAAATCGGCATGCTGCAGTGATGTAGCTAGATATTTTTTGTGGGGGGGGGGGAAGCAAAAAAAAAAAAAAATTCCGACAGATTATTATCTTGAAGTAATGATGTATTATCTAAGCGTAGCACCACCATCATCTGGCGTGTAGCGCGAGGAAAAAATGAAATACTTCTCCGAGATTGCCTTAAATGGCACTTCCAGGCCTTGTCAGTAACATAGCTCCCAAACTCCAAAAAGTTAGATGCGGTCCACCTCTAACCTGTCCGTTGGTGGACCGACGGCCTGGGGGAGGGGTATAAGGGGAGGGGAAAGTTTTGGAATTTTATAGGTTTCTACACTCAAAATGGTAGCACCTTTTTGGCAAAGCAGTCAGCGTAATTTCACTGATCTGCACTGATACTCAAAAGCTGGCAATATTTAAAGCTTTCCAAATGATAGCGATCATTGGTTGTTTATCGTTACCTTTAATTTCTGATGCAGCACAGTTCAGGAATCACGTAGCACGTATCACGTTTGGTATAAACGACACCTTGCTGCTGCTAAGTGATAACCAAGGGAACCGGGCCTGTGTTGAATTCACACCGAAATGGCATCACACACTTTCCAAAATGGGAATTTTTCTTGAATTAGTTTCTTTCACAAAAATATGTACATATCTTAAAGGAATTACAACAGGATGAGTGTAAATTGAATGAAATGTTTACGCGGCCCTGATAGTGCAAACTAAGGTAATTACGTATTTTTTCATAGGACTGAGTGGTTATGATGAAGTCGGCTGAAACATTTCGTTCGTTCGTTGGGTTGAAATTTCTGAGACAAGCCCTGCTTCTAACCCGCGAAACGGGCATTTGGTTTTGGTTTGTAAGTTGCGTCGCGCGGCTATTAGACTCGATTGCTCCCATTAGAATATTCTCGATGCCATATGGAGGTTAGCTATATTGCTACAGTCTATAGCAAGAATACCTTTCACAAGGCATGCAGCGGAATGCACTAAGATGTGATTGGTACCGTAATTTGCTAAATTTGTGGTTTAGTTGGGAGGTATGATACTTCCGAAGGCAGGGTTTTGTTTTGTGGCTCCATCATGTATTGAAATGAGGGTTTTTCAAAGGGTTGGGCGGGTCAGCGGGTTTGGGTGTCCAATGCCGGCCAAACCCGCGAAATGCGGGTCACTTGGGACGTATGCAGTAACCATTTCGATGTGTAATTCTGCTTAGAAACATAAGAAGTGTTGTAAGTAAACCCCTAAGAATATAATTTTAGCTACTAATTTCCGTTGTAAGAACTTTTAATTAAGGTGGTAAAAATTTCCGACAGAGGCCTTCGGAGGCTTTGTGGGGGGGGGGGCTCCTGCCCCCCTCTAGCTACGCCATTGGCATGCTGAGTGTATTAAATAGCCAAAAAATACGACTCTGAGTTTTGGACGGAAAATTGGGGACTTTCCTCACACCGTCAATGTTAAATGAATGAATTCTCGTCTATTGTTAAACATGGCGGTATGTGTAAGTACTATGCAGTTGCGCCTGGTCAGATTAGGGTATTTACGGTGGCGCTACAGGCAGAAATGAATCAGAGTACGTGATCTTCGTTGCTAATATATCGTTCATGTCGTGGCCGAGACTTTGAACTAGCTACTGTATTTGGCTCTAGTGGGCAGAGAGTTACCACGGGACTCTTGGGGGTACATACATTTTTGCTTATTCAAAAATACGAAATGCATTTCACTGTGAACCCACCATAGAGAAAAATCAGGTTCGACTCGAAAATTACTTAAGTCTGGACAATAAAAGGCACTCGCCGATTAAGTTTAAGTTTCTTTATAAGATTCTGATCACTTTTATTTCTGTATCTAATTTAGAAGCGTTCCTTGACGGAATTTTAGCTATTTTATCTATTACTACGTTCTGCATTTTGTAACATCTATTCTGCAAAATCCGAGTCTGCAGTCTGCAAAATAGTACGTCCGTAGGCAGTGGAGCCTTGTTGATTCCCATGAGTTGTATTTAGTTTACTGGCCTAGCAATACTTGGCATGTACAGCCGTATTAATTACTAGGGGGTCAACTTTTAAGTACTGACCTAAACCCTACTCGTGCCGTTCCATATTTGCAAATAAATGTGTTTCTGGCTTTTGTATGGGAAGGAGACGTTAAAAACGAAAAGGGAACGAATTATACAGTGCTGCGATAAATTTAAAAATATGTGATTTTCCATCAATTAGCTCTGAATGATCTTCAAATCTGTCCTGGTGATGCGGAACTTGCGAGTTCCTCTTGATGGTTCAATTCCATCAACAGTTAACTACATTCAGGTTGTGTGTGGAAATCACATTGCGTTACCTTGTTCTGTGCAGGAAAGTTCCAAAAAATATTTACTCGAAAAGTAGGCTACTTAATAGTACCCTCTGAGGGCTTATGAGTGAGATGACACGTTTTCCATTGATATACAAGGGAGATACAGATTTCAGAATGCTAAATGGCACACAATTTCAGAGATGGGAGCAAGCCCAGGGTTCAACAAACTCCCTCAGTCTGAGGCACGGAAAAATCACTCAGGTAAGTGCAGTGCTTAATATCACATTTGTAGGGGGGTTTGAAGACTGTCTAAAAAATCAGTGACGTGTGATCGCATGGCTAATATGCTTTGTTCTGTTGTTCGGGGTATAAAGATGAAAAATGTACAGCTCTTAAGCCGTAGTTTTGGGTATGATCTAGGGGGTAATGTAACCGCGGTAAGTCTGAGACTATGAGTAATGTAAAGTTATCAAGAAACCCTAAACAAGCCTTTTATTGTGTTTAGATTATGACCTTGCAAAGTAGCAGCTGGTTATAGCATGGTGCACCATTGCTAGACGCTTTTCGACCACAAAGATAATTCTGAGGTCTCATCAGCAGCAATGATAAAATTGGCAATAATTGCTGAAATGTCACAAATTATGTCGGGGTTATTTGGATAATAAATCACTAATAATTTTAACTAAGAATGAATAGAATTTATCGAGATCAGAGTTAGTGTCTGTTTCAGAAACAAAGTTTGCCCGGAAAAGTGAGTCGTTTAAATTAGTAGCCCTTTTGTAGGCGTTAAGCGGGGTTTCGAAAACAAAGTTTTAAGTGTCGGGTGTTTGGTGATAAAATGACAATGTTTTAAAAGGCCATTTTTCAAGTCCACCGTTTTGATGTTGGGTGAATAAAGGAACTTGAAAACTAAGGTGATGTGGATTCCTTTAGGTTTGGTAAGAGGTATGGAGCGCGTTCCTCGAAATTAATTTCGGAAACTATATTAGATACAGATGTCTGGACTGTTCAGCCGGATAAGATTTCCTTAAAGGAGTTGACCTTTTCGTTGAAGTCATTGTGATTATTAAAAAGCAGGCGCGTAGCTACGGGGGCTGTTTACCAGCCCCCCCCCCAAAAAAATTGTGCGTGTCCTAATAAAATGTGTAAGAATTAAGGACGGCGATCGATGCCGTGACCCCCCCCCCCCATCTGATACCTAGGCCCCCTAAAAATTTCATTCTAGCTACGCCCCTGTTACAAAGACGTAAATATAGGAGAGTTTCACCTTTGATGAATCCCTTGAAGCAACTTTTGGAGTTCCTGGAATTGCGTAGTGATGAATATTTGAATGGTTTCGCTTGGTTTCAAATAGGTTCTAATGTCAAGAAAATTTGTTTGTGCGAAACGATTCCCTTTAACCGGCCTTGAGTTTAAGAAAATTGTATGGCTGTCCATTGGACACCCTGTCTACCTTTCTTGGTTGTCCAAAAGAAGACTTAGTAGTCCACAAAGAAATTTGCAGCAACCCTATAGAGGCAGGCTGTTAACTTGTTGCATAAACTTTGGTTGTCCAATCAACCCACCATTTTTGGTTGTCTGTCACAAATTAATTTTGGTCATTATGGGCGACCGGAAGACTGTTTCGAGTCCTATTTAAAGATATTGATATCAAGGTAGTTAATTTCTGAATATGATGATTCGCATGTGACTTTCAAGGTGAGTTGTAGGGTGTAAATATGATCCAAAAAGTTTTCAGTTCAAGTTGAGAACCATCAACAAAGAGGATATCATCTCCATACCTCAACCAGCGAATTATGTTCTTCGAAAGGGGTATAATCCCGTTCTTAAAAAGATGGAAAGTAATGTCGGCTATTTCGGGTGGGAATTCAGAGCCCAATTGCTCAGAATTCTAACGAGTCATGGCTCGAGTCACTAATTTTTAAAAGGGAAATGACTCGAGTGATTGTATCATAATTTTCCTCACAGAAATTGTACAATAACTCGAGTCTGACTCGACTCAAGTCAGATTAAAAGTAGTAAATGACTCGACTCGACTGCAAAAATTTTAGTGACTCCTTACAACTCTGCCATTGCTACATGTACTGTTTGTAAGTATAGTAGTTTGTATCGAATCTAAAACAATTGCGTTTTATAATGGCCTCTACAATCTGTTTGAAAGATTCAGTTGATACCTTAGGACAGGTAAGGAGTATAATCCGTTGTCGGATGATGCGTAGACATCGGTGCATGCTTGAACAGGAGTAAATGTTGGTGTACATTCCGACTATTTCTAAAGTAACCAGTAAAATGCTGCCATTTGGTCATTTTAGATTTTCATTTAAATCAAGGATCTGATTCGTATCCTTCACGTACTTTGGTTGTCTTTAAACCAGAGGAAGGAGAAACAAATCTAAAAATTTCGATATTTGTTGGGTAGGTCCCGCACAGCCAGAGATTATGGATCTCCCGATAAAGGCGGAGCCCTCGCCGGGGTGGCTTTTATGGACTTTGGGTAACATATAGAAGAGAGCTATAGGTGTACGGATACTGTGGTTACTAGGATTGAGGTAAAATAAAAAAAAAAATAATATGTCCTCGGAGATTTCTTAATTTCGGAAGAGGTTAAACCTGAGAGATTTGACCATGGAGATGGTTTCCATGCTGATGTCCGACGTGAGTTGTTGGTACTGTGGGCCCGATATATTGCCTGAGTGCTTCCTTCTTTTAGTCACTTTTATCAATAATTGCAACTCCTCTGTCTTAATCAGACTTTTATGAATAATTGCAATGCCTCTGCGTTTATCAGACTTTCTTATGACAATCATTACGCTCATTGCGTAATGATGGCAGAGCGCTCGGGGTTGGATGTATTAGATTCGTCGGGGTGAATCGGAATTTCAGCGGGTGAGGCCTTAGTGTTATATTTGTAGGTTAGTCCTCTTGGAAAGTACATGGGGTAACTTTCGGTTTCCAGGTAGATGATAGACGGAACTTGTGGCATGGTTTGGAGGATTTATCATACATTAAATATTTACTTCTCGATCATGGTACGGCCGGGTCAGCTGGTTAATAGCTTGTAGTAGAGAATATCTTTTATGCCTCGGGACGTGGATATTTATCCCAAGCCTTTCGCCCATGAGAAAGATCTCCGGGTCCAATGTTCTTGATAAATTTGAGACAGGTATAAAGTTTATTTTGTAATAGGGTCTGATTACAGGTGAAACGCTTAAGCCGTGTTTTATTCTTGAAATGGGATAGGATGGTGGGTCGGGTAGTACCAGAGGTGGGTCTGGTAAAACGTCGTTTAGCCATCATACTAAGATAAAAAGATAAACCAGACAAGAGACACAGCAGCAATTAGCAGAGAAGAGGAGAAACTCGTTCTGATCTGATGGGTGATGAGATAGTAGGACCGTTGTTGTGGAGGGGGGGGGGTGAGAAGGTCTACGTCCGAATCTTTTGTACTGGATGTCCACTAATTTCGGGAACAGGGTCGCCTCTTAACTTTTCTGCTTAAGTTTTCCTTGCTGACAGTGATGGTTGCTATGAATATGAAGCTTGCTGGCCGTTCTTTGGCAATAGCTGTCTTCAAGAAAACTGCATTGGTTTGGAGCTCGGCTACCGTACGGTAAGCCTAGAGAGTTTCCTTGAAGCTTTGGATAGGATTTACGCCAACCACTGAAGAACCAGTTCAAAGGGCTTATGCTAAATTATCTTCGTTTTTCAAATTGTCATACAAGTTTTTGACTGGTTGAGATGTACCAATTTTGCATTCGAATTACACTGACTACTGTACTATGGCACTGTACGTATTAGTCTGCATACAATCTGTACGTGTTAGAAGATTCCTGCAACTAGTACATGCCATGAATTGTGACCACAATAAAGCTAACAATTCACTCTCAAATTTCTCTTCGTAGGCCAGCTCTTTCGCTTGTGGTAGTTGGTGTTATGTTCACAAGGTTGAAAATAACCTTTCTGGGTAATTTTCATTCAGTCCCTCAGATGTGCGTCACAAAATTTGAAAACGAAAGCACATATTTGGGTACAGCCCGCTGTCTAAATTTTCTCTCAAAACGGAAAATCTTCACTATCAACCCAAATTTTAGATCGCATGAGGTATTGGTCTCATTAAAACTACTAAAAACCTCTTTCCCCTTCTCTATTACACCAATTGCCTCAAAGCTGGACGCTGCCATTGTCCAGATCATGTGATACAGCTTGTTGGAAAGAGATAATTAATTGGCTCGGCGATCGAGATAGCCTCGGGCATTAGAAAGAGACATATAATCCTACCCCACGAAAGTTCAATTTTGTGGGGCCGGAAATGTAACATTTTTAACGAGTTCAATACGGTATGGGCTTTTCTGCTTGCCCTAGGTTTTTCTGTTTTCGTTCATTTTTGCTTTCTAGACGGATAAAAGATAATAAAAACACCGTATATTACCACGTAACGTATACGTAACCTATACTCACTTTGTTCGTTTCGTTTGGATGGTTTGTTCATGTTTTTCTCTTGAATGTGTCCAACGGTGACGTTTTCGGAAATGTGAAAAGGGACCACTTGTATCCTGTGCATGTTATCTAGGAAAACCTTGGGCTGCCGCCATGATAGTTTGACTGTTCTACTCCAAATAAATGCAGACTTTTGTGGTAGTATGGTAGTACGCTATACCATACATTTAAAAAAAATTAACATTAGCGGGGTAAACGAAGTAACTTTTTTTTTGTTTTTGTTTTGTTTTGTTTTGTTTTGTTTTTTGTTTGAAACTACGTATGTCATGGCGTGTTATTATATAAAAGTCTTCTTTCAAATACCCCCCTCCCCCGTCTCGCCCTTTATTGCTGCCGTTTCTCAACTCCCGTTGATGGGGTATTCGGACTGATGTCCCTCCTATCGAAAAAATCCTGGTGAGACCCTTGCTGTAAATTAATACCACCAACCCGTTTTGTTTTAAGTTACTGTTTTATGTAAAGTTGTGTCCTTTATTTGCTGTCGTTTTTTACAACAATTTGGTTTTAATTACTATTTGTTTGTGTGATTGATTTCTTGTGTGTGTTTGTTTGCTTGTTGGTTTGTTGGGCTAGTACATTTAAGTGCATCAACGGACAGTCGTTGGTGCTACAACAAAGCAAGCACATGTAGAGTCTATTTTAATCTTTTTAAGGCGCCCTAACAATCCAAACCAAAGAGCGAAAATAAACAAGACCACTCCCCCAACAGAGTTACGTATCCTTAATAGGTACATCAGACTTACTTTTGAATTTAAAAGACTTACAAATCTTTCTGCTAAAGATCGAATATGTTTGTTTATTCAAAAACTGAGTCTTTATAATCATTAACTGCGTTGTTTTTAAGGTTGAAGGAATGGGTGTTGAAACAAAAAACAAAAACAAAATGACACAATGTCTACATAAAAGAAAAGAAAAACAAAAAAACTGTAAAAAAAATGTCTGTAACGTTACAGATAATTGATGCTACACCGAATTACTCTGGAGAAACCAGTTTTGCGATAGCTTGAATGATACGCTTCTGTTCGTGTCTTCCATAGAGACCAGACCCAAGAGGTTATCATCTACCAATGTCTGTTAAGCCTAATTACTTTGCCAAAACTAATTTTTCTGAGTCATATCTATTAATTTTGTTCTCTCCTTGGGTCATGCGTACCTCTTTTCGGATTCCCCCAGCTAAACCACTTGTTTAATTTATAAAAGAACAGACTTGGTTGTTGGATGGTTGGTTTACACTTCTAAAGCAGTTGAAAATTATCGGCAAGAAACACACAGGTTTTTCTCATGATGTGCTTATTCCTAAGGTTCGAGGAATTTTCGCTGTGGAACTTACCGGGATGCTTGAACCGCCCTTCAGGTGCTCGCCGATTGTCCCCTGCATCGTGAGCCAAAGGAACCTTTGCTCTTCAAAGGACCTTTGCTTAGCTAATGGATCATCATTTACATTTACATGCTCTATTCTGTATTGCTTAGGGTCGGGGAATCTCAAGTCTGTAGCTATGTAGGCAGGGTTATCAACATCCTCTGGAACACCCAGTCGCTACTTGCTGGTTCTTGCTCATCCATTGCCATTCGAAGATGGGTAAATACTTCATTTAAACTATATTTTGATCTCCCAATGGACCTGAGTTTTTACCTCATCGCTCCGTGAGGAGGATGAGATATTGCAGTCACTTGGCCTGTTGGGCTATGTACGGCAATACCAGCTAAAATAGCAACGGTTGCCATGGTAACAGTTAATTTTCCTAAGTTACTAGTCTAAGGGGCTAACCCATGGTGAGGTACCCCAGGGTGACCAGAAGTCCATAACTGAAGGAGGGGTCAAAATGTGTCCGTGTGTGTGTGTGGGTGGGAGGGGGTGCGTGTATCTAAGCTGTGTAAGCCATGATATGGGCATGGGTGCACTCACAGACACCTCCTTAGCGGGTACATGGGCAGCCGGCGAGACCTCCGCTCTCGCACGTCTTTCCTAGCTCACGCGCGGCTCGTAACTGGCGTAGCTGCCCGAAAATTCGGCCACTGCAATGAGAAGTCTCGCGCGGCTGCACGTGCCTGCCTTGGCAAGCAGCCCGCCCTCCACACACGTCCGTCTGCTGGGTTAGTTGTAGGTCAGCCAGGCTGATGGGGAAATCCCGTGAATTCCTTACCGGGTGCAAACGTGCACATAAAAGTGCCTAACTTGAAGATGCCATAGAAATTACTGATAAGTCTATAAACTTCAAACCAGTCATTGTGCGTTCATATTCAAGGGCACTTATGTGTAATGATACTAGAAAGAGATAAACTGCAGTATTCATATAAACGCCAGTAATTAATAGGCTACTTTTGTAAAACATTCATTTACCTGTTTGTTTTTCAAATGACTGAACTGTCATCAGCATTTCCGCCCCGATATTGTAGCCTCCGTGAGGAGTCACCACCATGGCCGTACGGGCCAGGGGTGCTGGGGGCAGCGGTCCTCCAAATGCCAGAAACCTGACTAAAACGGGCAAATATTTTGTCTCAGTCGGGTGGAAAATTGGACAGTTAAATTAGGTCTGGAGTCGGGCAAAAATCACCGCCCTCCCTGAGGAAAACAGTCCCTTGCGGCCATGGTCACACGCCATTTTCAGTTGGAAATCTATGCATATATCCATAAATTTGTAGGCCAATGGAGTTTTAGATTAGTATTCTTCGGGTTGGATTGACTTGTGCTGTTAACACAAAGGTAACGATATGTGCTTTCGTTTTTGTCATATGTTGGTGTCAATTGCGCCACATTCTGTGATGTAGCCACTTCAATCATTTGCTAAGGCAATTGCATGTACTAGACTCAGTGCAAATATGCAATGATATGCACTTGCGCTAACGCGTAATATCGCCAATTAACGCATTAAAGACCGAACAGGCTTAAAGGCACTCTACAGGTGTAGGGCGCGTTCATTGTATACGCACAGAATACAGTTCCAGGTATACCCAGACTATAATACTTGACGCCCACTTTTGCGTTATCAGAAAACGAATTTAGTTGCTTTCATTTTATGAGCGCGTGAGAAATTAAAGGCCGATATAAAAGTGCGTAGCCCAGTTTGAAGATACCATAGAAACTGACCTTTAAATAGTCTTTGAACTTCAAAATAGTAATTTTACGTTCATATTCAAGTGTACTTATGTGTAATGCCACGAACAAGAGATAAAGTTCTTCATGTAAAGACAGACTAAAAAATCATTTATCATTATGACGTTTCTCATCAACAAACGGTGTTAGTTTTATTCCCAAAAATTACCCCTTATGGAGTCTACAAGAGCTAGAAAAATGGAAACACTTGGACACGAAGGCCACCAAATTCTTAAAAGCAAAGTAAGTTTGCATTATCCATCACTTTACATACGTGCGATTTACTCTCCTAGCCTATGTACAGATTATTTTATTTCATATACCTCTCAAAAGTTTTTAAGGAGTGGGAAGAGTTAAGTTTCCAAATTAAAACGTTCACACAACCATGGTTTCATTAGCAGCAAGACAAACAAGCGTTCATATGCCTTTTATGCATATGAGCGCATTTTTCTTCTAAACAAATATGATATCAAATTAAAATTCTGAATGTTTCGCACTCGATTGTTATGTGAACATCACCTTTCAAATAATATAGGTAGGCAATGGAATGAAGATGCGCCCTTTAAGTAAGCCAAACATTTGAAACCATTAGTGTCTGGCTGTGGTCTTGTTATCAGAGCTCGATTAACCCCCTTCACAGGGATGTCTCGCGGCATCAATTTCTTCAAAATTTATGCAGAACCAATCGAATGGTTTAAAACTATAGAACACGTTTTAACAGGTGAAAAATGAAGAGCCTTACCGAAACTCAAATTTACCAACTTCGGGGAACATTTTTCAAGAAGGAAACAGGAATTTCAAGATGGAAGTAAAGGAATTTTTGACCTATTTCCATTTTGTAGATAAAAAGTGTGTGCCAGATATTGAGACTTGAATATTAAAATATTACAATTTTAGGAGTTTGTCAACCTAAATGAACCTCAATATCAAATTAACAAACATTCCTGAAAGATTGGTATGATCGCTCAGCTTCTATAAAAAATATCTTAGAGTTCGGCATTAGAGATAACATGAAATCAGTATTAGGTTGTGGCACTACTAGTACGAAGGTAACAGCTCGCTTAAGGCATCCATTATTGTTCCTATAATTGCCAGCTTCAAGTAAGTAAGCAGTAACAAGAGCGTCACAGCAATACACTAACGATTAAGTGGCTTGAAAGAAAAAAAAATGGCTTCTTGCAAATTTTGGCAAAATAGGACTGGGTGCGGAAGTTCTTCTAAACCTTGATGAAAAAGAATAATAAGGTTAAAGACAAGGTTATAAAATGAAGTTAGAATGATGAGCAAAGGCCAAAGTATTAATATTCAAAAGTATTTAAAATTATAAAGTTTGTCTTTTGAAACCACAATAGTGGGATGGAAAGAAAATGTTATGTAACCATTGTGAATTTTAAGTCAACTGGTTTTATTTAGAAAAAAACACATAGAAATAAAAGTACGGGAGAGCGCTGACACAATGCATCCTTGCTTGTTTAACCAGTGAAGCCACCAACATTGTGAGGGCGCTTCCGTTGTACGGCAAAAGACCGGTTGATTGGTGTGTCTCCGTACGTACAGTGTGCATTCTGCTGCAGAAGTTATAGCTTAATTCATCCGTTTTTCGAAAGATCAGGAGTATTTTTCACAACAGGAATAAGTCATGGTGCCTTAAGTATTTTGTTTTATACTCCTAACTTGAAAACTTGTAGTTTCTTTGCCAATACTTGGGGCAAAAGCAATGACGTGATATTTGTATTACGCGCCGGTGCTCTGTTGCCGTACAGCCCAGCCAAATCAATGGCTTCAGTCCAGATCGGCAGACGTCATTCTCCCTTACTTTAATTTCTATGGAAAAACCAAACCTTTGGCATTAAGCATTATTAATTCCACTAAAAAAGTCAGCTCTTTGAGTTTAAGTCAAAATAGTATTAACACTTAGCAATTATAATTATTGGATGGAAAGTAATATTTGTATCAAAGTATAGGAATATTGAAAGCAAAATCAAGATCATGAAAATAAATTGTGCTCATTTAAATTGTTTAAATCGACTACTGGTATTAAGTCCATTCCTTAGCATATTTTTGGCATGGGAAATTTTTTTATTCCTGATTTCTATTATTGAGTTTAAATGACACCCAGAGTAACTACCCCCGACAATTTATCCAAACAATTTACCAGGCAACGTTCTCTGGACAACTTACACCCGTCCGGTACAATTCTCAATCTTGACACACAAAAGTTATACTTAATGAATCACCAACAGTCACTATAGCCCCTGACAATTTCTATAACAGGGTATTCAGCACAGAAAGAAAAAGAAAAATTCTGATATCGCAGCCTTATTGCCTGACAATCAACAGAGGCGTGCACGATGAAGTAAAGCCGTTCAATATCATTTCAAACAGTTACGAGCGCTTAACTAATAATTTGCTTCAATTCCATCTCTTCTAGACAGCATTAACATAACGTATATACGACTTTATAGGTGTTTCATAAAAGACTGCTGGCATACCCAGCAATACCGAAAAATGTCAATTTGCCACTGAACAAACTGAAAGATTCTTTCAAAACACTGTGCAAATTAAGCTGAATCCTCCGATAACCAAGAAACTGACTTTATAAACATTTTTTGCCAAGGTATGTGTAGCCTGCGTAAGAAGTCATGTTCAAATTTGTTTCTCAGTGACCACACACTATATCGTGACAAGCTCCCAGGCTACCCAATACTAAAGTGTACATTCAGGCTTACTGCTTCTGAGCTCAAATACGCCTGAATTACTATCTGAGCTACTCAACAATTTTGTTATTTAAGCGAGAATCCACTCCAACCCAGTATCTGCTAGCCTGCGGAGCAGACTCTGTAGCAGCTTCTTAAGGATGGCGCTCTCTCAGAAATCATAATACACCACCTGTATATATTCTATACAGAGTCTGCAAACTTTCGTCCAGTTTTCATTTACACGAATCCCCAAAATGCGGGATAGATTATTATTCATAAGAAGGTCACATGGTGTGCAGGGTACTGACTATTCATGTTTATCAACGGCCTGCGACGATGCATATATACGAATACTTCTGAAGATACGGTGACATCTTAAAAAGGTACGTAATTATCATGCATGGGCTAAAAATCGAGCTAATCCTTGCAGTGAAAAGTCAAGCCTAACGTTAGGCGTAGGATCTTGTCCCAGATCTTGCCGGTCTGTACAAACTGGCCTGTATATAGGCTTTCGCATGGACAAGACGACAACGTTCCTTGCTAGCTTTATATGTATGGCACGCCAAAAGGCTCACCACATATGATGATGTACTAAAAATACACGTACATGTACTAAAATTACACGTTCATGTACCAAAAATACACGATGATGTACTAACTTCATACGATCATGATGTAAATTTACACCATCATATACTAAATATATATGTTCATATGTTCATATGTATGCATTCAGTACATGATCGTAAGCAGTTAGTACATGAACGTGTATTTTTAGTACATCGCATGAGTTTAGATGATGAACGTATGTCGGTGAGCCTTTCAGCGGACTTCGTGAACGCCGAAAGGCTCACTCAGTATGGCATGCGGGGAGGACAATAATAACATGATGATCGTAAGTTTTTACATGTACAACGTGTGTTCCCAGCAAACACATAACGTTTTCATAACATTCCGAATTGATCTTAGAAATGTTAAAGAAAAACATTGTACAATATCATTTTATTGACATTTTAAAGACGTCATGTCAAAATGTTACAATGTTGTACAAATGTTTTTATAATGCTTTATATCTAACATTTTTCGAAAATGTTAAACAAACGCAACACATAACGTTTTTAAAACATTCCGAATTGATCTTGGGGATGTTAAAGAAAAACATTTTATAATATCATTTTATTGACATTTTAGAAACGTCATGTCAAAATGTTACAATGTTGTACAAATGTTCTATAATTCTTTATATTTAACATTTTTCGAAAATGTTAAACAAACGCAACACATAACGTTTTCATAACATTCCGAATTGATCTTAGAAATGCTAAAGAAAAACATTTTATAATATCATTTTACTGACATTTTAAAAAAGTCATGTCAAAATGTTACACTGTTGTACAAATGTTTTGTAATGCTTTATATTTAACATTTTTCAAAAATGTTAAACAAACGCAACACATAAAGTTTTCATAACATTCCGAATTGATCTTGGGGATGTTAAAGAAAAACATTTTATAATATCATTTTATTGACATTTTAAAAATCATGTCAAAATGTTACAATGTTGTACAAATGTTTTATAATGCTTTATATTTAACATTTTTCAAAAATGTTAAACAAACGCAACACATAACGTTTTCATAACATTCCGAATTGATCTTGGAGATGTTAAAGAAAAACATTTTACAATATCATTTTATTGACATTTTAAAAAGTCATGTCAAAATGTTACAATGTTGTACAAATGTTTTATAATGCTTTTTATTTTACATTTTTCAAAAATGTTAAACAAACGCAACGCATAACGTTTTCATAACATTCCGAATTGATCTTGGGGATGTTAAAGAAAAACATTTTATAATATCATTTTACTGACATTTTAAAAAAGTCATGTCAAAATGTTACAATGTTGTACAAATGTTTTGTAACGCTTTATATTTAACATTTTTCGAAAATGTTACACAAACGCAACACATAACGTTTTCATAACATTCCGAATTGATCTTGGGGATGTTAAAGAAAAACATTTTATAATATCATTTTATTGACATTTTAAAAAAGTCATGTCAAAATGTTACAATGTTGTACAAATGTTTTATAATGCTTTATATTTAACATTTTTCAAAAATGTTAAACAAACGCAACACATAACGTTTTCATAACATTCCGAATTGATCTTGGAGATGTTAAAGAAAAACATTTTATAATATCATTTTATTGACATTTTAAAGTCATGTCAAAATGTTACAATGTTGTACAAATGTTTTATAATGCTTTATATCTAACATTTTTCGAAAATGTTAAACAAACGCAACACATAACGTTTTCATAACATTCCGAATTGATCTTGGAGATGTTAAAGAAAAACATTTTATAATATCATTTTATTGACATTTTAAAAGTCATGTCAAAATGTTACAATGTTGTACAAATGTTTTGTAATGCTTTATATTTAACATTTTTCAAAAATGTTAAACAAACGCAACACATAACGTTTTCATAACATTCCGAATTGATCTTGGAGATGTTAAAGAAAAACATTTTACAATATCATTTTATTGACATTTTAAAAAGTCATGTCAAAATGTTACAATGTTGTACAAATGTTTTATAATGCTTTTTATTTAACATTTTTCAAAAATGTTAAACAAACGCAAGGCATAACTTTTTCATAACATTCCGAATTGATCTTAGAAATGTTAAAGAAAAACATTTTATAATATCATTTTACTGACATTTTAAAAAAGTCATGTCAAAATGTTACAATGTTGTACAAATGTTTTGTAACGCTTTATATTTAATATTTTTCGAAAATGTTAAACAAACGCAACACATAACGTTTTCATAACATTCCGAATTGATCTTGGGGATGTTAAAGAAAAATATTTTATAATATCATTTTATTGACATTGTAAAAAAGTCATGTCAAAATGTTACAATGTTGTACAAATGTTTTGTAATGCTTTATATTTAACATTTTTCAAAAATGTTAAACAAACGCAACACATAAAGTTTTCATAACATTCCGAATTGATCTTGGGGATGTTAAAGAAAAACATTTTATAATATCATTTTATTGACATTTTAAAAAGTCATGTCAAAATGTTACAATGTTGTACAAATGTTTTGTAATGCTTTATATTTAACATTTTTCAAAAATGTTAAACAAACGCAACACATAACGTTTTCATAACATTCCGAATTGATCTTGGAGATGTTAAAGAAAAACATTTTATAATATCATTTTATTGACATTTTAAAAAAGTCATGTCAAAATGTTACAATGTTGTACAAATGTTTTGTAATGCTTTATATTTAACATTTTTCAAAAATGTTAAACAAATGTTTGAATCACATCATTTAACACACAAAAAATTATTCCAAAGAAAGGCAAATTCGACCGAACATTTCATGTTACTGTGTTATAAGAATCCAGCAAATAATCGTTGTTAGGAAATCGACGCTTATTTCGCAGGTTGTTATTGATAAGGCAATGACGTTATTAAAACAGTATTAAAACGTTTTCTGAAGAAATGAAAACATTGTTCTGATGCTATGAAAATATATATAAGGTTACATAGTTTTTGATGTTGATAAAACGTTATTCACGCATAAGCACCTTTTTATGCCACATAGAGAAAACAAGTCATCGATCACCACACGTTTAAGTTGCCTACAGACTAATGAAAATATTCTTTTTAAATATCCTCTCAACTGAGGGCAAAAGACACAAATAACGTTTTCCGAATATCATCATATAATGTGTCGTCTTAAACTGCAACCGTTTTCTTGAAATGTTACAACTTTTGTCACACAACGTTTGCTTTGATGGTGCCAGAATATTATTGAAACATTTAGACACATACAAGGCATTTATACCACAAAGAAGGAGTAACATCACCTATTTACATTTTTGTCGTTGGTTTCACATCTCACCAGTACTTGTGCTTACAAGTACAATTTTAATACAAAAATTACATTTAAAATCACCACAAAACATTTAACAACAAAGGGTTAATGTTATATGTAAGTATAACCGTGTTTTGTTGTTTCAAAAATGAAATAACGTTTGCATGCGGTGGAAAATATGACTGAAAATTCACTACTTGTTGCAACCATTGCCCAAACAGATTCCTTTGATATCAGAAATTCAGAATCATTATATATCGGTAGCATGTTTGGTGAACGTTTACAAAATGTTTTTCATAAAACAGTTCCAAGCAGAAACAAAAGTTTTTATAACATTCTAAAGTCATCGTGGAGTTTTTAAAGAACCATATTTCATAAAAACGTTTTCATGAAATTTCAAAAATGTCATATCAAGATAATGAAACGTTTTATTAATATTTTTAAATGATTTCTATTAACATTTTCTAAAAATATTTAACACTTGTTTTAGGTCAAATGATTAAGAATCCAAAATATTCAAAACTGAAGAACTTCAAATTTGAACAACAATCTCTTGTCATTGTAATATAGTCACCCAGCCATTGAGTGTAGCTGGTAAATTGAGAAATAATTCTTCTTTGTTTAATATTGATAACGCAATGACGTCATTAAAATATTAAAAGGAAATTTGAAGAATGAAAATGTTTTCCTTATGCTCTTAAAAATATTTTATCCAAAGTATTCTTGATATTGAAAAAAATGTTATTCAGATATAGTCTCTAACCACCCTTTGATGTGACATAATGACGTCAAACCATTAACCGATCGCCTCAAGTAAAAGCTGCCTACAGATTTAATTCATACAGTATACGTGTACTGAAACTGTTACTCAACTGAGGGCAATTAACAAGCTAAATTAACTTTAGTTATTACATTTTAACATACCACAAAAGCATTTAACAACAATGGGATAATTTTTTATCAAGATCAGAATCGTTTTTTTTTTTTTTTTTTTTTGATGTTTTAAAAATGTTTCATGTAGAGCTTATTCTATTGCGATGACAAATATGACTGAACATGGATTTCTCATTGAAACTATTGAGGTAAAGAACTACATCAATATCATCATAATGCCTTGAACATTCGACTTCAAAATAAGTTCTGTGAACGTTTACGAAACGCTTTTTATAAAACAGTTTCCAGCAGGAGCAAAGCGTCTTCGTGATAACGTTCTAAATTCATTGTGGAATTTTCAAAGAAGTACATTCTCTAAGACATTATATAGATGTTATACCATAATATTAAAATGCTCTACTAATAGTCTTAAAATGCTATGAAGTAACATTTATTTTCATATTTAACAAACGTTTTAAGCAATTTTTTTTTAAAATAGAAATTGATATTCAAAAGAACCTTAAGTTTAGACCATATTCTCATATTCAACACAGAAACCCGTTCCAACAAGTGAAGCTGCTAAATGGAAAAAAATATTAGGCGGGCGCTTATTGATAACGCAATGACGCTATTAAAACAATATTGAAAGATGATAAGAAAAAATAAAAATGTTTACCCGATTCTCTTAAAACATGTTTAATCCAACAAATTCTTTGATACTGAAAAAATGTTATTCACATATCACCACCATAAAGATACCAAACCAGCAATCGCCATAAGTTAAGGTTGCCTACAGATTACATACCGGTATACGTGCATTTAAACTATAACTAAGGGCAACAGGCTAAACGTATTACCTTTTACTATTTTCATGATAATGTTTCGTCTTAGAATCTAACGCTTTGTCGAAATTTTAGAAATATTTTTATATAACATTTGCTGTAATAGTGCGAAAATATCAATACAACGTCGAAACATAAGAAAACGCATAAATATCACAAAAAGGAACAACACCATCTATTTTTACATATGTAGTTTCAATGTCCAAATTAATAGGATTTTTATACAGGTACTAACTACTGGTATTATATATACATATAGACTTATACCACAAACGCATTTAACATCAATGGGATAATGCTTTATCAGAATCAAAATAGTTTTCTCGATGTTTTAAAAATGTTCTGTTGTAAAGTGTATTATACTGCGATGAGTAATATAACTAAACCTGCATTTCTCATTAAAACTACCGAGCTAAAGTACATCAATATCATTATAATTAATGCTTTGAACATCCGTCTTTAAAAATGTTCCCTGAACGTTAACAAAAATTTTTTTTCATAAAACAGTTTCTGACAGACATAAAAGCGTCTTCATGATAACATTCTTAGTTCATCCGGGAATTTCAAAGAACATTCTTCAAGACATTTTACAGATGTCACATTAGAATATAAAATAATATCATACCAAATAATAAAATGTTTTATTAACATCTTTAAAATGCTTAAAAATAATATCTATTTTGAACAAACGTTTAAAGCAAATTAGAATTGATATTCAAAAGAACTTTACATTAGTTGGACAATATTTCCAGTCCTAGTGCCATTGCAACATACTAGCCAAGTTTTCCAACACTAGTGTGGCTGCTATATGGAGAAATATTTCGTTTTTGGTTATTGATAACGCAGTATGACGTTTTTAAAACAATATCAAAACATTATTTGAAACAATGAAAATGTTTTCCTGATGCTCTTAAAACATACTTAATATAATGCAACATATTCTTTGATATTGTATGTTATTTACATATCACCACCCACACATTAAAGCTGCTTACAGATTACGTGAATGTTTACTCAAACTAATTCTCAACTGAGGGCAAAATTATTCATAATTAACATTTGACAAATATCATGAAAATGTTTCGAATTGCGTGTTTATCGGCCTACATCCCTGCCTTACCAACTTGTAGAGGTCACCAGACTGTACTAGTGTTGAGCGGTTAGTGCAATTCGGCTCAAAGACGTACGAGTTAGGCAAGCGAAGGCCGTAGCCTTACTGGAGTTCGGCAAACCCATTATTCCTGCAGATAGCGGTTTTACCGTTGAAACCTTGTGGGCAATTATCAACAAGCTGAGCTTCAAGTCAGAGTTGAAAGGGTACAATTCCACCACCAGACAGGCTAGGGCTAGGGGGGTTCTCCCCGGCCCCCCGGCCGAAACAGTGGTGGGGCGGAAGTATGCTTCCTCCCCCAGCCCCCTTCACATCAAGAACGAAAACCACTTATTTGTTCCCTCTGTAAAAATGTAAAAAATTGCCTTTATTCTCCTTAAGCTTTCCCAAATATTGCACTAAGTTGTATCTAGGACCCTCAAATATTCAAAAATTTTCCAAAGGAAAAGGGCACCCCTCCTCCAGCAGTAGAACGGCGGTCCGAAACAACGTTTGAACTCCTCCAGCTGAAAGCAGCTTCCTGCGACTATACAAATATATTTCATTGCGCTACGTGAAGCGATCAATGCAAACTGAGTAATGCTGCAGGATCGTTCATATTTATCACACGATTTGTAAGACGTAAGATCTCATAACGTCCCGTTACACTCCCTGCAACAACACAGAAGTGTCTTAATTCCTAGTTTTGTTCGGTTAGCAAATATTTAAGTGCAGTACACCCGGTGGGCGACTGCATTACGTAATAATTGACGGTTAAATGTTGAACGAAACGGAGCATTCGGAATAGGCCTAGGCCTACAGGCCCTACACCAAGGAAGTAAAAAAAAAATGTGAAGAAACTCGACATGTGAGGATTCAACTTTGTCTAGACCTTTTAAGGTAGGTATATTATTCGGTATAGATACTGAAAAGCTATTACTTTCGAAGGAATTAGTTCGAATTTTATAAGTGTTTGGTCACTAAATTTCGGCGGGAAGTTGGCTAGTCTACTGTTTCACATGCCCGCTTATCTTGATACAGGTACCGGTTGTACTACTTCAGTACAGTTGCATTGTAATATTCAGTATTGGTATTATTGTTACTGTTAGTGTTACTGTTAGGGTGTAAGACTAGGCCTAGGCCCCTAGAGCCTGAGTAAAAAAGGGCAGAAAGAATAGAAATTTTCTAATATCGTCTCATTTTTTTCCAGTAAAAGTATAGGCATCAGCCATGAATATGAGTTTATTTCATGGACAAGATCTAGCCTAGGCCTAACAGTTATTCAAGTTATTGTTTTGTGTTTTCAGTTTCAGTATTATAGATAGGCCTACTGAAAAGCTATTACTTACGAGGGAATAAGGGAAAGTGTTTGGTCACTAAATTTCAGCGGGAAGTTGGCTAGTCTACTGTTTCACATGCCCCCTTACCTTAGTACAGGTAGGCCAACTGGTTGTAGATAGTTAGTATTTTACGACACACCAACACGACTGTTATATAGTGTCATCTAGAAAAGAAAAAGGCGCAAAGTTGGGGTACAATTAACTAAAAAAAGGCGAGGTCAAACGGTTCCCGCACAACTCCCACCCGGACAATTCCCACCCGGACAATTCCCACCCGGACAATTCCCACCGGACAATTCCCACCCGGACAACTCCCACCCGGACAACTGCCACCCGGGCAATTGCCATCCCGGACAATTCCCACTCCGGACAATTCCCACCCGGACAATTGCCAACCCGGACAATTCCCACTCCGGACAACCCCCACCCGGACAATTCCCACCCGGACAATTGCCACCCCGGACATTTCCCACTCCGGACAACCCCCACCCGGACAATTCCCACTCCGGACTGTTATCACAGTTAGATGTAGACCTACAATCTGGGAATGAGAAGATACAGGTCAACACAATTCTTGAGTAGGCTAAAGAAGGAATTTTCAAAGGGGTGGGCCACGATGGTCAAGCTCAGATGCACAACGATGGCGAAGGGTGAGTTTGCACGCATAAGGTGTAGAGGCGGCGCCCCGGTGGGTTGCGTGGGAGATTTTCTCTACCTCTCGCAATATTTCATATTTTAATAGGAGAAAATGGCTCCTGTTACTCCCTTAAAAGATATTTTATTTCATTTCACGCTGCAAAAATGCAATGTTAATGACATAGTACAGGTTATTACAATCCGGCTAATGAATTTGGATAAACTATTCCATCAAGTGATCTTTATTAATATATACTTCAATTTTACCGATCAAAGGACTGCTTCCTCGTTAACAGTGTACACTGGGTACGGGGATTAATTCACACACCCATCATTTTCTACGTGTCACGCTACTTTGAAGACGGACCATTTCGAATTCTTTAAATAATAGCGCAGTGAGAGATGTTGGTTACCAGGCACGTACTCAGGATTTTTTCAAGAGGGGGTTAGAATAGACCTCGACACATGACGTGGCATTGTTGAGGGCACAAGTGGAACAAACACGTTTGTACACTACCGCATCACTGCACTACACTACACTACAGTTGTACACTTCACCGCATGCGCGGTATATTTTACACGCATATGTGGCACCACTGCCGGCCTTCGACTGATTAACCATTTGAATACATTTCGTTTCGTTTATTTTTTCAACTGCAGTACATACACTTGTTTATACAAAATGAAGTGCACAAAAGATTGACGTAGTACGTAACAAAAGAAAGAAAAAACGGAACCAGATGAAGCTGAAAGCTTTTCTAGTCTGGTCCAATCCAGAGGTTTTTATATAAAATAGAACAAAACATCATGCAGCTATGTGCGTAGGCTATATAGAAAGTGCAACAATGAATCGTAAGGAATCTAAGACTCATAATACACAAGAACAGATTAAGCAAGATATAAAGAAAATAGGTGTTTTTAAAGTACTTCTTGAACAAATTTATATTAGGAGAATTTCGTAATTTAGTGTCAAGGGAATTCCAGAGGTGTACACCATAACTTCTCACTTGAGAGTGGGCAAACATTGTTCGTGTGAAAGGTTGTACCAGATTATCTCTTCCCCTTGTAGGATAGTTATGATGAGTGCTGTTTGGGAAGAAAAACGTATTCAAGTCATGGGGAAGTTGATCATTGTGGTGTCTATATAGGAAGATGCCTAACTGATATTATAGTGATCCTTTAAAGTAAGAATATTAAGGTTATAGAAATACGGAAGTGTATGGTTGTAAGGTGAAATATTTGAGATTAAACGGACGGTCCGCTTTTGGAGAACAAAGAGTTTGTCGATGTAAGTTTGGGAGGAATTACCCCAGAGTAAAATACTGTAAGATGCGGGACTACTAGAGAATTATAAATAGTTAACAAAATTTTACTGGGAAGATAATACCTTAATCTATTCATAACACCAACTATTCTAGAAACGGATTTTGCGACATTGTCTATGTGATTTTTTCAAGAAAGCTTACTGTCAATTGTAATACCTAAACATTTTGTGAAATTATTAGGTAATTACAATGACATACGTAAGCACATTTGCGCCTCTTTTTTTCCGGGCCTCAAGATGGCTGCATTTTTTTCTACAACAAAAAAATGTGGCGTTGGTGAAATGGATTTACAAGAATCATTGAATCCCCATCTGCAGAGGAAATACAAGGGGATGGCCACAGGCTGGCCCCACAGAGAATGCCATACACTTTTCTTAGATAGCTTTATCGGCGAAATGTGCACATGTGCCGGACGCAGGTGAAAAATTTTGCTCCTCCTAGTGGCACAACCCCTCCAGAGTCGTAGGAAGCAGGTCCTTTTAGAGGATTTTTTTTTTCAGTTGAAAAGTGAAGGTTAGTAGCTTGAAACAAAAAAAAAATAATCATTAAAATACCTCAGTGGAGAGCACCACCAGTTAGCGCGTAACACGTCGGGACGTTTTCCCAAAATATCTTTCAAGCTGCAAAACGGCACTTTTTATGCCTTGTATGTTCCATCTAAAATACATGTCTTATTTGGAGATATCATATCTTAGAGATTAGAGTTAAGGTTTAAAAAACCCTGGTAGAAAGTGAACGGAAGAGTATTGATCCGTTGTGGAATTTGCAATTGGAGCGCTTTCTGTAGGGTATGGTGTTCATGGACTTTATGATGGACCCTTGTTGAGCCTCATGGGTATTACCTACATGGGGGTCATGGAGTGGCTGTGGGTTGATTACTTAAGGATTTTTTAGCAACTTTTAGAATATTTTTTCTTTATTTCCTCAATGCATTAACTTTCAGGATCTACCGATTATGGGAGAGCGGGAAGCGTGCCGTTGAAAAAAATTCTGTTTGCAAAGAATGTATACCAAGAAATCTTATACTTTAATTCTTGTACATTGTGCTACGAATATTATCGTTCTCTTGATATTCGGTTGCTTCATGTTGCCCTCTTAATGCCCGGCGTCCACGGGGTTTGAAGATGTACCTCTACTTTGGAAATGTTTTCCACAGAATTATTCCTTGTACTTTATTGTCCTTAAATGCAAGGTGTAAATCGTGACGAATGCGAGCAAAGGGCGCCAAAATTTTGAAAAATACCATTTTTCATTACTACAGTTGCAGCCACACTTTGCATATAGAGACTCTCAATTTCCGAGCAAAATATATCTACCAAGAAGGCAATGATGATGTTCATGAAATATGTCTTCCAATGTACAACGCTATTTCCTCCTTAATCACGCATAAACCTCAAATGATGCTGATACGTTTTAGAAGGTATTGGCGATAAATATTGTAAATTTTCTTCTATCATACATCGGTCGCCAGTAGGAGATATATTTAGCAAATCGATTTTGTTTGCAAGGACCATGGAGCATTTAATGACGTACATTGGTACTTTCAGTGATCCTTATTTCAGAACTCCAAGTCACAAGTCACAGTAGAGTAGAGCGTAGGCGACGCTCACGCTTTGAAAGAAATTTTACGGCAACCAACAAAATTTTCAATTGTATTTAGTCAGTTTCCTCTGGGGGTGCGCACAAAGCGAGGCAAGTAAAATCTTCTTACTTTTAGCATCTTTATGGTATTTGATATTGTTTTCCTTCAATGAACATTGCAAAATTTGAACAAAATAGGATATTGAAAATGTTCTTATAGTTTCTCTGATCTCGCTTCTTTTCGCTCATGTTTTTTTTCTTTCTTTTTTTTTTATTATTTCTAAGCTCTGCAAAGTTGGGGAGGCGGAGGACAAGTGCCTCTCCTTGCCCCCGTAACCCCGCCTATAAACATGTTTTCTGTCTTTAGCTCATAATCTCAAATGGGCCACAGCGCCGTAAATTTTATCATGAAGTCTGGATCTAAGGCTACGATGTATGCCCTTCCCCCTTTGAAACCCTCCTGGTAATTATAGGTGCTTACGTGCAGTTTGGTGACATTTTCTGCAACATTTTGATGTAACTTTAAATTAAATTTTCCGGTATATAGACTAAATTGAACGCCTTAACTAAAGAAAAGCTAACTTTTGTGTCAACACACAAACGTTTCAAATAGGAACGCCCCTAAGGATCGATGAGTGGGAGGGATGTTGGGCCTTTTCCAGACAAAAGAAGGTTCCATTTTCAACAAAATAGATGTGTCAAGAACAGTTACGGTATCTAATAACCCTCATTTTAAGGAAATCTTTGCAAAAAGTACAAGATGTAAAATTTAAGGGGAGGACAAGATAAGCAAAAAATGCAGTTAAACGCAGTTTAACATGAGGCAATGTCAATTTGACCTTGGTGGACCTGTTTTTATTTATCTGTGTTATGGCTAGGCAGGGCGGTGCCACAAGGGGCAGGGAGGGCGTTCGTCCCCCTATAATTTGCAAGAAAAGGGGAAAATAGAACGAAGAGGGAAAAGAAGAAAAGGAGAAAACGTAAGAGAAGAACGCGGAAGAAAGAAAAAGAAAGGAGAAGAGGAGGGTGCAGTAGGCCTATATCTGATACATATAATTAATCCAGAGCTTTCAGACGGCCCTATTCCGGTGTCTGCCAGCCTTTAGATACCCTTTTATAATGCAAAAATGAAGCAAAGGAAAATTTTCGTAGTAGTTCAAGAATGTTTCTGTCGACTCCACTTCGTTACACAACTTACTGGGTACAGGCCTGATAAATAGCCATTCGGAATATTTTCTGAACATATCTGTCTTCACCTCTACTAATCTACTCAAAATTTTGCGCAATTTTGAGGAGCTAGAAAACCCCGAGCCCTTCGTAGAAACTCGCCTTTTATATTTATCTTAATAATGGTCATGACATGGAGTGCAAGTAGTGACGCATGCGCTCTAAGCGGGCCGAAATTTTCATTAAATAAGCGTTCCATGACAAAACCTGCATCCAGAATCTGAATTGAGACACTTTCAGTTGTCCAATAAACCTGCATGCCACTCAAAAAGCGCCAGTCTTTTACCTAATTCTCAAACAGCTTGCAACTTCTGCTGCTGTACTTCTCCGGGAGTTGTTATAGGAAGATATTGATCATAAGAACAACTTTGTGGTAAGGTTTGAAGCGCGCGGAAATTTTGATAGTTTGCGATTGTTTTGCGAAAATTCTGATAGTTTGAGAAACATTTGTGATCATAGAAAATGATTACAATAGATCCATCACATACATACATACATAAACAAATATTCCGTGGCAAAGGACAGTGAAGATTCGATTTTACGTGAGGAAAGTAACGTTGGGTATTATTCCCACTTGATTTAGTTGGAAAATATATAGTTACAAAATTGACGTAGGTTCAGTCGGAAAAATGTGCTACATTGAGATATCAAAAATTCCAACTGGTATTCAGATTTTCCGACTATCGTCGCTCTAACGAAGTTTGGGGGTGAGACCAGTGGCTTAGCGAGCCTTTTTTTCGGGCGGGGGAGCAAGCACCTAAATTTTCCGATTTTTTTTAAAGTGTGAACATTACTGTATTAGGGAAAGTTCTGCATTCTGCAATATAGGTTGCAAACATACGGATTACATGTAACACATACTAAACACATAAGTGCCATTATGCAAAATGTGCCCCGGCCGCCAGGGCATATTTTGCATACTGTCACTTAATACTTCAAGAGCCGAGTTGTGCACTGATAGTGTTCTTTCGAATCTGAACCATGAAATTGCAAATCGCGCGAAGCGCGCGAAAATTATTGGTAGGCTTACACAAAAACCGTATGTAATCATAAAGAACAAAAAGAAAAAAGGAAGATTTTAGAGGTTGTAGACCGTATCGGAGATAACATACATACCTGGACTACCCGATGAAATAGCCAAACTTTGCTCCGTGAGTCGCTTACCCACTGACCGTGCGCATGACACACACAAGAGAACAACAACTAGGCTTTGCGATATGGGATGAAATTTGCGACCTCTACATAAACTGTGTACTCTGTCTACATGTAACTTGGTAAGATGGACAGGACTTGTGCTATCTAGCTATGTGGAATGGAACTAATGAAGAAACTGGAGTGACTCTACAGCGCGCGTAGCGCGTGGAAAATTTTGGGTTCGTATTAGAAAAATTGTCTGAAATGAGCAAAAAACAGGTAAACTGTCGGGGTGACTAGTCGCCGTCAGTGGTCAGAGATCACGTATTTTATCGTAAATTTCCGAATTTTTCATTTTCCAGAGCCGGGGGGGGGGCAATAGCCCCCTGTCCCCTGTAGCAACGCCACTGGGTGAGACACCCCCACACCCCTCGGTCGCGACGACCCTGGTCCCTCTGTGGAAGTCCAGAGGGCGAGGTCCCCGGAAGCTCTGAAGTATTAGCACGATTGCGGGCACTAGAATAAAGCATTTTACTGTCTACAAATGACATCGAGTACCCATTAAACAGGCCATAAAATAACAATTTGTCTACAGCTTTATCAAAACAGCAGAATTCGGACTAACCACTGGTCGATTTCTTCAAGCTGCAGAGGGATTGGTGTTGGGGAGGGTCATCAAGTTCCTACGGTGGGCAGGGTCATAGAGTGAGGAGAGTCATGGAGTTTCTACGGAGTTTTGCAATAATTATACTCACTTTATTGTCTGGGAAGTCTCAATAGGTTAACAAGAGTACATATGAATGCGCCGAAAAATAAAACTTTAGAGGACATTTTGGTAATGTTTGTCTTCATTTTACAAAACAATTACCTATCTACAAATTGCACTGAATACGCACTAGACAGACCTTAAAATTGAATTTACCCCCTTTGTTTCATAATAGCCAGAACATTCTTCTTTAGTGATGCAGCAGGTTTCAGGGTTGGCAGCTAGGACGGGCAATCACGGAGGTTGCACGGAGTTTCGCAATAATCCAAAGCACTTTCCGTCTTTCTTGAATTATTAATTGGACAATAAATAAGCGGATGAAGGATGCTCGAGCGCGAGCTGAAAAATAGGATTTTAAGGGATTTTACAAACGTTTTTAGGCATTGCATCTACGAAAGGTATATAGGAAAGCGGGGCTCCTTCGCAAACATTGCAATACAAAGTGTACGCACTTTCAGGTGTTTACGATAAACACAAAAGTGCTCCGACTTCACGATTTGACTAAGTGGAAAGCCAACTCTCACTGCATCGACCCGACTATGACCGGAAGTCGAAAACCAGTCGCGTGGCAGATGGGTCGGTCAAATGTGTTACAAATTTTGTTTTCTACCCGACTTTCGGTCTCTTTTGATATTGAATTTTTCGATATTCGTGGTGGAGTCGGGGGAGGGGGGTTGCGTCGCAGTTGAGTAAAGTAGTGGTAGTAGCAGCTGTCATCGACCCAACTGCCACCCATATTTTATGAATTGGCCAACAAAGGAGGGTTTGCGAAATCAAATTAAGGTGCAGAAAATGAACGTGCTCGCCCTCATATGTGATTGATGAAAAGTAGATAGACTGATATTAATGCCGACATTGAGTTGCGTGGGTAACCCACAAACAGGCTGCTACCCAATGCAACTTACCACGAATACCTACAACCCATCCCCGACGATCAGTCAGGTTGAATTGACTCACATTCTAAATGGCTTTTATATTACAGTGTCGAACACGGTGGCAATTTCATGGCAGACAATTATGCAATTAAATAAATACGGTATTACTATTTTCCCGACGGTCTGGATTTCGTCAAAAGCAATGGCTTCTCGAATAGTGTAGTAGGGATCACTGACATACAATCCTCGGCTTGTGGTAAATTTCCTAAAAATATATAAAAATTTCCCGACAAACGAAACAGTTCCCCAACACAGTTACATCTGGGAGGGGTTGCTTCTCTGGTTAAATGTATCCAAAGCAATATATCCATCCGACAATAACTCATATTAAGCAAGACTTTCTGCTCGTAAAATTTTCCGACATTTCTGTAGCCTTAAAAGATTTTTTCCTGTCAATGTAAATAAATTGCAAAAGAAAGTGGCAAATTTTTCCCGAAGGACCTCAGAATTTTTCCGACAGATCGAACTTTGCAAATTTTGGGAGGTTTAGCACTCCCACACCCCCGGTAGTGACGCCCCTGATAGTCAACCCAAATACGCTTAGTAGCCCTGATTGCAATTTTCTTCCAAGTTGTGAGACACGGCTACAAGGTTTTAGCCTGAATACAGGTGTTTGCACTATTCAGTGCATCATGTAGTTTGGGCATCAACATCCGTTATCAGTCGGGGCGATCCAGTCTTTTGAAGTAGGGTTAGTCATTCGTTAGGACGGGACCCTACATAAGAGTCTGTCTGTGATGGAGGTCACATTCAGGAAGAAATACCTTATATGTGATTTCCCAGGTTCTGAAGACTTTCAAATAACAATTTCTCATCACTTTTCAAGTAGACTACTTTCATTTAGGGTGTAAAAATTCAGGAGGCAGCCTCCCCAATGATCCTTTACCTAGGCTTTACAAGCCTAGGTGAACAAGAAGAGCAAATGAACAGAAGTATAACGTAACTTTCTACATCGAAAGAACCCAGGTCAATAGTATCGCTTACGAAGCGAGCGATTTTGCTACTCAGTATGGCGTAATTATACTTAATATGATAAAACAAGAACATAATATCCATATGGAATAAGCAGGTCTGTTACATTTGCAGGCAGTATTGCTTAGGGTAGGAAAATACAAGACGAACCATCCATGTAGTTCGAAATGTGGTTCGATTTCAAAGGGGTAGGGTTTGTCTGAAACACTAGAACCCAACCCCTCTCCCTCTGCCTACGCACCTGAGTTCGGCAGAGCAACCCAACATATTTTAAAGAGTGGTTGTACTCAATCCCTTTTGAGGGCATTTAAGGTATATTTGTTTGTCATTTTTAATTTTTTTCAAAATGTTATATAACTCTGCCCGATTTCAGATGTAACATTAAAGTGTGAAAGAACAAAATCTGATATTAAAAGCAGTTCAAACCATTCTTGCTACTGAAGACTTATATCCTAAATAACATTCAGCCTGCATTCTAGGTCACACAGTCTAAGGCAATTTTATTTAGTGAATTGTCCTGGGCATTGTTCGGGGCAATAGCCATGGTTGGGAGCCATTCGGGATGGGGAATTGTGAGGGTGGGAATTGTCCTGGGTGGGAATTGTCCGGGATGGCAATTGTCCGGGTTGGCAATTGTCCAGGTGGGAATTGTCCGGGTGGGAATTGTCCGGGTTGGCAATTGTCCGGGATGGCAATTGTCCGGGTGGGAATTGTCCGAGTGGGAATTGTCGGGTTGATAATTGTCCGGAGTGGGAATTGTCCGGGTGGGAATTGCCCGGGTGGGAATTGTCCGGGTTGGCAATTGTCCGGGGGGAATTGTCTGGGTGGGAATTGTCCGGGTGGGAATTGTCCGGGTTGGCAATTGTCCGGGATGGCAATTGTCCGGGTGGGAATTGTCCGAGTGGGAATTGTCCGGGTTGATAATTGTCCGGAGTGGGAATTGTCCGGGTTAGCAATTGTCCGGGGGGAATTGTCCGGGGGGAATTGTCCGGGTGGGAGTTGTCCGGGTGGGAATTGTCCGGGTGGGAGTTGTCCGGTCACGGCTACAACAACTTAGATTGAAAGATCGCGTACTGATGCTATAGGCCCCTACAGATGTTGTAGGGTTGAAATCCTGGCCGGGTCATACCAAAGACTTTAAAAATGGAACCTACTGCCTTTGTGCTTGGTGCTCAGCATAAACAATGCAGTAGGGAAAACAAGCCAGTGAGCCACAACTGGAAAAAAGGCCGTGGTCGTCTCGACTTGAACCAATTGGTTGGACACTGGGACGTTAAACCTCATCTAACCTTACCTAACCTACAGATGTTGTGATTATAGTTCCATGTATTATGTTAATAACGGTAATGAGATGGAGTGCAACCCGTAAAGCATGCTCGCAAAGCGCGCCAAATTTTTCGTTAAATGAGATTTCCATGACAAAACCTGCATTCAGAATCTGCATCGAGACACTTTCAATTGCCCAACAAGCCTACATGTCACTCAAAAAGCCAGTCTTTTACCTGTTAATTCGTGGACAGCTTGTGCTGCTGTGCTTCTCAGGGAGTTGCTATTAGAAGATATTGATAATAAGAACACAGTGGTAAGGTTTGAAGCACGCGGAGCGCGCGAAACTTTTGATAGTTTGCGAAGGATTTGCGAAAATTCTGATAGTTTGAGAAACATTTGTGATAGAAAATGATTACATAGATCTATCACTCGGTTGAAGCACACTTCACCCTACCCCCTACAGAAATCTATAGCTTAATCGCCTTTTGGGATCATTTTAAAATTTTCAAAAAATTCTCACGGGGGGGGGCACGAGCCCCCCCCCCCCGTGCCGGCGCCACTGATTATGATGGTAGTTAACGCTAACAATCAGGTTAGAAGATTGTAACCTAGTGAAAGATTCCTTTAGGTGCCAAAGGGAAGTGGCCCCCTGAATCTGAATTCATTCAACTGATAACCTTAAAGTCTGGCTGTTTCTCTCCTTGGTAAACCAGATGTACAAGTGGAACTGTAAAATAAATATGCCCGGAAAGTTCTTAACAAACAGCAAGAAAAAAAAAGCAAGATCTCAGAAACTTATTAGAGACCCAAAATGATACACGGATGATGCAAGAAAAGCTCGCTGTGAATGCAGACAAAGTGTGGAGAGATGGACGAAATCTATGTCCTTCAGTGATCTCGAAGCATTTATTGATCAGAATGACAAGGTTAATGAACTTATTTTGGGAAGCAAAACTGCATTTTCTAAAATTTCCGTAGTAAATGCAAGTGCTAAGACAGTGTATAATGTTTTAGAGACACTTTTGAAGACATCTGTCGGCAAATAACCCCGCCTGCATGTCAAATCGTGAGCTGAGTAACAGGTGTGTGTGCCCTTTACCTGAAAAAATTGACTGGCATCAGAGGTGTTAGAGTTAGAGTTAGATGAGGTGAGCTATATCATGGAAGGTAGTACTTCCATGGCTATATCAAGTGTGTATCAATCCTAACATTGTGCGTCACTATAATGACGATAGAAATGAAAAATATGATGATGTTGCCTCCCATTTTTCAGCATCCATCATTGGTGCGGGTAATGTTTATCTCTCATTCTCAATATTCTTTACCCCTTTTGAGTACCAGTACAAGTAACAATAAAACAGTACAAAAATATGCTCAAGGAGCGACTGCCCCTTCGCTCCCTCCTTGGATACGCGCCTGTCTGTATGAATGAGATTGGATTTACCGGTTGGATACTCTCAGAACTAGGGGACTTAATATGGATGAAAGTAGCTTTTTCAGAACAGCAAAGTTCGCTTGAAAGGAATAAATTGTTATATATCTTCTTACCTTGAAACTCTCGCTTTTGCTATTGTTACTGTACATAGGCGCTTAGCCAAGGGGGAGGCGAAGGGAGCAGCAGCCCCCTCCTTGGGCATATTTTTGTATTTTTAATGATTTTTTATGATATTGCTACTAACCAAAATTAAATAAAATGTTCAGATGCAATTTACAAGGCCTGGGAAGTGTCATTTCCAGAGATCTGGGAGGCTTTTCGGCCACAATTGTCTTGTACCCTTCGCGGTAACCTATGGTGGTGCTACGCTTAGATTGTTTGCTTACAGGCTTCGCCCCCTCCTTGGCAAATTCCTGGCTGTGCGCCTGACTGTACACTATAACCTTAGTATGGTCCCTGGATTTTCCGTAGGGGCTGTGTGTTCTCTTTTAAGTCTGTTAAGGTGCGTTAACACCATAACCGAAATCTGCTGCGTTTTGCGGGGCCGGAGCCGCAAGTCAAATGGCTTGTGCATATTTCTATGGAACCGTTCACGCTGAAGTCGGATTGTGGAAAACGCGGCGGCTCCCGCATCGATCGATCTCTGACTGATTTCAAAGCGGGAACCATGCTATATTTGTTTGGGGAACAATGGCAGCTCACCATACAATAGGGTTCTTTACAGGGTGCACACCCCCATTAGCTGTTCCATTGACTTATACACTTTTTAACCTTTGTTACATCACCCCCCCCCCCCACAGCCTTGTCAAAGTTCACAGCCAAGATAAGCCACCCCTCAATGAAAGCTGACTAGTTGGCCTATCATGGCATTACCAATTTACCATAGCATGACCGTTTAGATTTTGAGCTACACGGGAAAGAAGTTTAGAGGGTTTATATCCGCCCATACTACAGGGGCGTCAATCCGTATTCAAATGTGGGGGGACGGGGACATAATGACCCTATCACCAACCAATCCCTTTGGTTCTGAAGAGGGGTTGTCTTCCTATAGGCCCTTCCCCCCCCCCCTTATGATGACTGACGTCCTATTCTAATATTTAATAATTATCATTTCAAAGTTAACATAGATGATCTGCCAGGTGAAATACACGGAGTCCACGGAATTACTTCAAGATGTTATTTTCATCATGTCGCAAAATAGCTGAAACCACGCTTTGCAGCGTGGATCATTGTCGGAGATCATGGGCCCGACCAGGCCCGTTGCTAGGGTGATATGTTTGGGGGTGTGAAGGTCCCAAATTCCGACTGGCTGGATGTTTTTACTAACTGCAGTGGCGGCGTGTAAATTGCACTTTGTTTTTATGCCCTCTGCGTTTTGTATACAGTAATGCGGATCCTTCCTTTGTCACTACATAAATGTGTCGTCCT